>FASU01034046.1:0-11244 GCA_001486225.1 Heliconius pardalinus sergestus
TAATCAAAGGGAAGTATACAGCGCCCTCTCACAGATGCTGTGCATCGTCTCTCCACAATAATACAAGTTTTATTGTTATGTAAAACTTGTACTATTTATTCATTTTGCTCCGTAAAAATGATAGGTGAAAGAAAGTGGATTTGTATTTTTAAACGGTTTTATATGTAAAATCGCTTTTACGGTCTATCAAAACTTCGGTACGGTACCATACCCAGTTATTTTGCCTAAAATATAATCGTTTAGTGTCATTTCGTGATGGCAACATTTTTAACCCTTTTGATTTATGATTATTAATCGGGTTATCTGTGTGTGAGTAAATGTGTTATGTGGTTTTATTCTGTGGTTCTGTCATTCTGTGGTTCTGTGTTATTGATTATATCAATACATTCGAAAAGTGATAACGCACAAGAGATTTATTATGGCGGCATAATTAATAAATATGTGTTAAACATAGAAATATGTGAAGAAAAGCAGATATTTTTTAAAGTTATAAAGCTGCCGGATATTTTGATACCTTAACAATACATTTTATACAAAATCTTAATTTATCAGTATGACTGTAACTTATAAAGTAATATTGTTTATATTAGTTGTCTTGCCTTTCGCATTGTGTAGCGATGGTGATAGATCGCCTTTCTTTCAGAAATGCTTAGTTAATTGTAGAAAGGCAAATTGTACTATAGGTAGGTTTTTTTATTATTGTTTTCTTTTAGCATTTAATTGTTTTCCTTTGCTGTACGTCATAAATATAGTCTTTTTTTACTTTCCAATAGTCTATTTTACTTTATATTTACAAGAAAATAGCTGATGTAATTTATTGTTATTTATCATCAATAAATTAATTTATAAAATACTTATTCAGATGGAAAATTCCAACAACATGCAGCAAAATTGCAAGATAAATGGTGTCGTGTACTCTTTTGGTCATGTAAAGAAGAATGTATGTATAGCTGCATGTGGAGGACTGTTAGTGGCTTTGAGGAGAGAAACTATGAATATCCTAAATTTTATGGAAAAGTAAGGATTTTTTCATGAAAGAAAGAACAGTACTTATAATTAAGTTGAGGCGATTGTAGCATTGTGATTCAAATACCATGGATATTGGTTCAATTCTCATTTGGGGGAATGAATTTTTCATCTTTGTACTTTGATAATAAAACATATGGGGTGAAGTATTTTTCACTCAATTTTTCACACACACAATGCTTTGAAAATGATGGGAAACGGAGTGGCTTAAAACTAGTTTCAACTATGACTGATACATGCAAGATGCAGTGTGAAGCTAAAAAAAGGAAAAATATACTTACTTTTTTTAGATAATATTTTCTTTAAAGATTGAATCACAAACATGTTTATATTGTAACAAAAAAATTTATTACTTATTTACAGTGGCCATTTGTACGACATTTTGGTATACAAGAGCCAGCATCTACATTAGCTTCAGTGTTAAATCTATTGATGCATATATATATGTACCAGTATGCATTCTTAGATCTACCTTTTAAAAGGAAACCATTATTAATAGGTTTCTGGCATATATTTGCAATTGTAAGTAGAAAAAAATATTATTTAATTTAGACATCACACCGTCATGGTGCAATAGAGTAAATATGGTGGTTCTAGATTTCATTTTCTCTTAGTGCAATTATTTTCATTTCCTTCTTAGACGGCAGTAGAGCAGCAATTTGTTCTTTCATGCAACATGCAATGGCCCAGTCATTGACCAATATATTATGGAGAATGTATGTTTTAAAACTAGAGGCCATCGAGTTTGAGTAGAGACAGTTGTGGGTTTGACTTCAAGTTGAGGGGGGTATGGCTTAAATATTTCATATTTTAATTTCCTTGCTTCAGTAACGTGAATGTGGGGAACGGAAGTGGTAATGAGGAATAGAGTGTCTTAACACTAGATACCCTCTGGCCACTGAAGCTAAAAAATAGTAATATGTTCAATTCTCAGTCTGAAGAAATGGGTTTGTTTGATTTGTTTGATCTATTAAAACATAAAGCAGTGTTAAATTCTAAACTCAAATTTAAAAATTAATTGACATGTTACATCCTTTATGCTTATCTTGCTGAAAAGAGAAGGTTAATTTGAATTTATTATTATAATATACAGGTATGCATGAATGCTTGGATTTGGTCTACAATATTCCACGTGCGCGACAGCTACTTCACAGAGTTCATGGACTATGCATGTGCTCTATCTGTCACTATTATGTTATTCTTGTCAGCTATTGTAAGGTACTAGTTTTATTGTTCTTCCATTAATTTTTCAAAAAAAATGATTACTGTTTAGTTAGACCTTCATAGATCCCAATGCTTTATCTTGTGACATTCTTGTGTTGTAAAGCAAGAAATTAAAATAATTTATCCCCCTAAGTGGGAATGGAACCCAGAATTATTATGTTTACAGTCAAATGCTATAGCTGTGCCGCGAAGTTAACTTAGTTAAGTTTATGTAGGCTATTTTAAGAATTCTGAAACTAAAGTGTTATCATATTTTGTTGAAAAACTTATATTTTTGTAAGCCTTTTTCATTTTCTTAGCTTGTAGAAAATTAAATGCAACATTCTGATTGATGGCTAAATCTTTATTTCACGCTTGTTACAACGTCTTTTCTATTTTCTTATAAGATAAATGTAAAATTTATTTCAGATTAATGTATAAAAGGAGAATATTCATATTTATCATGTTGCCCATTATTTTAACCTTCTATGGAAACTACCTGGTCTATTTGTATAAGGGAAAGATAGATTATGAATATAACATGCATATAAATATTTATTTTGGTATGTATTTATTATTTCTATGATAAGTTTCTCTACAATATATATTAAATTTTCCTCTACAAAAATTTTAAGTAGCTGTTAAAACAATGTGAGTAAGTAAATATAACTATTACTAATTACTAACTACTGTCCTAGAATATTAAAAGGATAAAATTATAGAATTAAAATAATTCGAATTTCATGTAAGGTAACACTATGGTAAAAAAATAATGTATTGATAAGAGAAACAATTGAGTTTGTTGTTGATTCTTATCAGAACTGACTTTCGAGCTGTTGGCAGCGACATGTTCAATCCATGATTCAGTAGTGCTCGTAAAATTTACTTGAATGAAGAATAATTTGGATTTAAAATCAAATCTGTATTTAGTATAAAATTTTATTTACATTTCAATAGATATCACATAATTGTTTTTAATATTCTGAATGAAAAGTAAATTGAATTGATACAGATTTAGATTTATTTATTTATTTATGTTTAAAAAAATTCTACATTAAAGCACGAAACAAGAAATTTATATAAAAATTATTAAATTTATATAAAAATGTAACCATAATGTACTGTGCCTAATAAAATCTCTTCAAATTGCACATCATTTTTAGTTTCAATAATAACAACTAAATATTTAAGTATAATTCTAGGTCTCGCATCATTTATAATCTGGTTGCTATGGACACTATTTCAATTATCAAAAAAGAAGGAACATCCGAAGAGAATGTTATCTTTCCTAATTGCCTCCGTGTTTGCGTTATCTATGGAAATATATGACTTCCCGCCGGTGTGGGGAGTGGACTCTCACGCTGCCTGGCATTTTTGTACTGTGCTACTGCCAATGTTGTTGTACCAGTAAGTTTTATTATGTTTTTTTCGATTTTTAGTTGTGCACTTTATTTTTAATAGTGCAAAACTTGTGACATGAAAATATTTTATTGATGGATTAGAAAATGTATATACTTAATTGTTATAGTAGTGGAATTGATATAGATAGCATGAAAGTAGCAGCGTGATATAAAATTCTTAAACTTTTGAAAAATATTATCTTCATCTTAAACTTTTTACGTTTTATTATAATTAAATCCAAAAACATTTTTTATTACAGATTTGTAGCTGACGATATTGAAGATATACTCAGGGAAGAAGACGACGAGAAGAGGGACTAAGTTTACTATGCCATATATTGATATGTACTAATGATACTAATGTTTAATGAAATAAATAAATGTCAGAAATTTTCATACTTTTATTTGACAACACAACTCATATACTCATACTAACTAATTTTCAAGTATAAAATTTTTCCACTGTTTCCCACATTTTAAACCAAGTTTGTGGTTCTTGAGCCATTTTAATTTATCTTTTCGTTTAACATTAGTTTTTGGACTTTTTTCATATGACGGTGGTCGCTGGTTCATGTAATTTGGTGTTTCAACCGTTACATTCCTAGCTTCGTAATTGGTCCAAAATGGAGTGTTTTTGTAGTTTCTTGCATATTGATTATCATTAGAAAAGTGGGTTTGATTGTGAAATGTGAGGTTTTCGTTCCACTGTCGCCTATATTCTTGTTCTAAATAAGGCCTTTTTCGCCTAACTTCAGGTAAATTGTTGTCTTTCGCGTATTTTTTAGGATTTTTTCGTAATTTCGGCGGTGGTGGGATTGTAGATTGTTTACTGTAAATAGTTTCGTAGTCATCAGAGTCGCTTTCTACGTCTTCATTGTCAAATCTTTTTTGACTCTCGTGCTTTTTAGTTCGAAATAGTTTAACAGATTTGAGCATTCGTTGTAAAAGACTTTTCTTTTCAATTTTGTCCTGCAAGTGAAATAAAAGCTTAAAAATTTTATTTTTTTATATTTTTTAATCTGGCTGCAATTTATTTAGATATTTGACAAATAGGTATAGTAGAAAGTCGGCCATCAGTTATACGGATTATTTTATACAACCTACTACAATGAAGCCTAAGAAAATTTATATGTTACGTACATATAATTTTTCTTAAATGCGTACGTAATTTACTTACTTACTATTTAAATCAATTTACGCCCTTTTTTATCTTCTGTAATGTTATAATTTATTATCATTAAAATATGTTACCTCTTCACGTCGGTTCGTCACCACAGTATTGACGCTATCTGTTTCATCACTAGATTCTTCATTTTCATCATCTTCAACAATAGTTCTGCCATGTTCTCTCATGAGTCTATCATGAGCAAAATTTCGAGCGCCTTCTAAATTTTTTGTGCGACCAAAACCTTTATTATTTATATGATACAAAGTTTCCGTTCTTCTACTTCTGTCAGATTGAGTGGCAGCTGTGTGTGTTGTCAAAGAGTATTTCGAATACGAGTCGAGTGACGTCAGTAAGGCTTCTACCTCAATGTCTCGTTTATTTGCATTTATCCTCGCGCTTCTCCTACTGTTTACCTTCCAAGGTGTATTTGTTGAACCATCAGTTGATTTAACATCACCACATTCGCTCATTGAGTTGTCTTTCGTTGTTAGATCAAGATTTAAAGCCATGGAATTATAAATTTCTTTTATTAACTTTTCCGTTTCATTGGTAGCTGGTGCTTGTTTATCTTTACCAGTATTAGTGGCTGTGTTAGTTTGTTTGTATACATTATTTTTACAATAGCACATGCACATATGTTTTTTGGGTGAAGAGTGAATGAAAACAGGGAAATTTTCTACTTTCATCGGTTGATACGGTGGTAAGCTTACGCAATACGGAACTTGTCGCGAATATGAGGCTGCATAAGGATTTACATTGTACGAGTTGTTGTATGTGAAACTATTGAGTAACGTTGACGCGCCTTGTATGTTATTCAGAGATTTTTGGACTATCGCATCTTTTTTAATACTTTCATCCGCAGAATTACTGAGCTTGCCACTTGTTTTTATTTCTGTTAGCACGTTTTGTAGCAAAGCCTTTATTTGGTCTAATGTGGATTCAGTTTTTGTATCATCAACTGTATTCAATTCTGATGCTGCACGTTGAGCGTCTTGCTGTTCTATTCCATTAGTTGAAGTTACTTCATTCTTTAATACAATCACTTTGACGGGCTCAGACTTTCGTAAATAGTTTTTAGGTCGGCGATGTTTCTTGTAAACATCACTACATTCGACAAAGCCCCTTTTAGAAGGCAAATCCAAAATTGTGTGTACATTTAATTGGTTAGTTTTATACTTCTTGTTGATAACTTTTGTTTGCAGTTTCGCTTGATTTTTTTGCGTATCTCGTGGTATATATCGAGATTTCGGTATAAACTTAGTTTGGTAATTGACTATAAGAGGATGATGGCGTTGCTTAGTCCGCAAAAGTTCTGGCCAACATTTAATATCTATGTCAATTTTAGTTTCCTTTTTACTAAGATTTTTAAAAGAATTTTCTTTTACAGGTATGAGATCATAGTCATTAGCGTTACGAAGCATGCCATTACTTTCTCCAGCTTCACCTGCTTCTGGTATATAATCGTTATAGTTCCGTTTTGTACTCATATATCTGTCAATATTTTGGAATGCCCCATAGCAACCAGAGCACACATCAGAATTACAATCAAAACAATGTTTAAAACCTTCATTTATGTCTCTACAGATAGGGGAAGTAAAGTGGCTAGTATCAGAGAACTCTTCAACCATTATGTTAGGGTCATATTGCTTTTTTACAATATTGTCTAAATGCGAACGACACAGTGCTTCCACGCTATCAATTTTTCTTCGATTTTGATTGATATTAAAACCATTGTTTGGAGTTTGAGCATAGTATACGAGGTGAGTTTTAAAATTCCCCTTTCCTTTGTTCTTTTTCTTTATTCGCGTTCTGAAAATGTTCTTGTAGCGTTCCATGGCCAAATTAGCTTTTTGGCCTACATTATTAGAAGTTGCACATGAGTCTAATTTAGAAGTTTCACATGCTGTTGGAGGGACAAAAGATACGGTAGACTTCTTTTCTCTTGAACAGTTGTCACAATGAATGGCCACGTGGTGCACATTTATATCATCCTGAGAGTTCCTACAGTATGATAGATTGCTGGACTCTTTGGCAAAAGCTGAATTGTAAAATGCTGTGTTCACTAAAGTGCTGCTGCGACTATTGGTGACATTTTTGTCGCATTTAGAATTCTTTCCTTTGCATATTTGTCCCTGGGCTTCACACAACTGCTTTTCTAAGTTTATTATTTTCTGTTGAAGATCTGTTACATCAATGGGTATGCATGAGATTATTTTCACCTCTGTTTGAGACGCCGTATTGCCTGTGAAATTGTTTAATAACTTTATTGAGACTCAAAAAAATAATATTTTCGTATTCTTAACCGAATTCGACTTGTTAATTCAGTTGGTACGTTTTTTCAAGTGAAAATTTTTACCTAAATTAAAAGCAACTCTTCTTAAAAAATTTTCAACGCCTTTAAACCTTTGCCTACAAGGTCTTTGACAACACTCGCTCATTTTGGAAATGCTGTTTTTTTTCTGTTGAAATAAAGTATTTATGTAAAAATTAAATTTTTGAAAAATCTATTTAATCACAAAAAATATGTTATATAAGAGGCAGTATGTTTTTACATAGTAGTTTATTTTGTTATTTGTATTCTAGAACTGATAATTTGATTCTAATTAGTATTCTAAATCAAATAAGAACCATAATTTGATTTGTCAATTTCAGTTTTTCAATAAAAATCACTTGACATACCTATCCACGTATTTTTTAAACTAATTTCATATAAAAAGTTTCGTATAATTAAAAAATGATATCGACCTTCTTTTGGAAGTTTTTTTTCTCCACTGCGGTGTTCATTTCAGGATTTTTGTCGCTACACCCAGCACTTAAAATTCACTTCGACAAGAATCGAACCTAATACGAGGGATAAAGACACACGATAAAAAAATGAATAAGACCGTGAGTGATATTTATAGGGTAAATACATTTTTGGTCATAGTTTATAGACTTAAAAAAAACTCAACACCACCACTCATCACGCAAAACCTCCAGAATTCGGCGGAAAGTGGGGAACGGAGTTTCTTAGCACATAAAAATACTTAATTACGCACTTTTTTAAAAGTTAAATAAAGAAAAGTTAATATCTAACCATCTTGTGCATAGTCGACATTAATAAAGAAACAACAAAACAAAACACAGACAAACAACACAACAAAATTTCAAATAATTTATTAAGCAACAACACAAAGTACAAATCTTTCTTAACAAAACGACTATAAAAACATTCTGGGCCGATACATCTTAGGTGGATCACCGAAACTAGACTTATCTCTACCGAGCAAAGTTTTCACAATTAGGTTCCTAGGGGAAAAAGGATTTCTTTTATAGAATAATTTTTTGAGCATCGCATTTCTTAACTTTATGTCTCCTTGGGCTAATTGTTTTTGGGTTTTAAGAGAAAAATCCATGGGATCTGGCTGCTTTTGTTGTTGTCGTTGTTGTTGCTGCTTAGCTTTTTCTTGCATTGATTTCCAAAAATTTGGTTTTTCTGTGGACGGAGGTGTATATTGCTGAGATGCGTCTAGTCTATATGGGTATGGTAGCGACTTTTTAGTAAATTTACTAAATATTGACATCTTTCTTTGACTTTGGGTGCCGATGGTTTTTACTTCAACTTCTTTTAGACAAAGGGGCACCTGAGGAGGAACTTGGTATGGAACGTAGCCTGGATGTGGAGAATGCGATAATCGATTGTAGTTTGGCATTCTTTGGTCGTAAGAATATGTTGGATTATTTCCATGATGCTCGCATAGATTACAGTTTAAAGGGAGTGTTTGATGAGGTAACCCATGATTGTAGTGACAGTGTCGTTCTTGATGAGGTGGACAACATTTTTCTGGTATCGGAGGCGGGTGAAAGTATTCCTGGCCGTGCATTACGTAGTTTGTAACGTTTTGTTTGAAAGGAGGTTTTGGTTTTTGTTTAGTTGTAGCCACTGGTGCAGTTTCTGATTCAGTTTCTTCCACGATTATATCTTTTTTCTTTTTCTTGAATAATCGTAAAGAATTTAGTAGTTTTTGAAATTTATTTCGATGAATCTGCAAAAAAATATTTTTTTAAATAAAAAAATACTTCAATATAGAATCGATATGTGAATATATTAAAACAACGAATTAAATTCATACTTTTCTTTCTGCTACTTCGCTGCTGACATCGGATTCTGTTGATGACTGCGAACCATGTAAGCTGAGTTTTTCCAAAACAGTGTCTGAGTAACTAGCGTTTGTAGAGTAATAAGTGTCAGAATTCATTCTTGATCCAATCGCTTCACAGCTTTTGGAAAGGCATCTCATATGAGGAGTTCCAACGTTAGCATCATGTTTGGACCCCTTGGAATAACCGCCGGCACTTCTATTAGTAAATAGTATTCTTTCTACATTGTTATTCCTGTTCTTGGGACTATTATTACCACTATGGCCACCCAAAAGATCCGCTGCCTTCGCAGATTTGGAATTTTGCGACACATATTTATAAATCTCTTTAATCAGTTCTTGAGTTTCGTTACTTACGTCATCTTTTTCTGTTTTATCTTTATTTTCCTTTTCCATATAAGCTCTTTCTTTTGAACTCTCAGCACAGGTGCAGGTGAAACTGGGGTTAGGTAGCATGTAACCATTCTGTGGATAGTTCATGGGATATATGGGTATTAAGGGATAGCAATAAGGACTTGGAACTGTTGGAACAAATGGAGGGACGTTACACTGTGCCATGTTAAAATTATTACCACTATTTGGATTTATCGTGGTATTTAATTTATCACTTTCATGACTTTCATTGAAATTTCTCTCGCCTATTTTACTTGTGTTATTCGATTTACCACTGTGAGTAGAATCTTTCTTTATTTCTATTAGAAAACTTTGTAATATATCTTTTATTTCACCCAACGCTTTGTCAGTTTTATCTACATTGGTTTCTGTTAATTCTGTACTTAAAGTAGTGTCATTATTAGGTTTGTTCGTTTGTTCTTCTATGAAATTAGGACTTTCCAAACTGCTCATTGTTGCAATTTGTGCCTGATGTTGTACACTCACATTTTGATATTTTGTTAGTTTTTCATGTTTAACAGACAAATTTGATTCAGATTCGTAATTACGACGTTGTCTGATAGGAGGCGGACGTCCTTCAATGTCATCATATTCTGTATAATTTTGAGCTTTTAAATTCAGTCTTGGTCTACGTGTTCTTGGCGACGGAGGCACTTCTTTGTACTGATATTTCATAGCGTTCTCCTCAGCAAATTTTCTTCTTGATTTCGGACTAGATTTTTCCTTCACAGGGACTATATCATAATAGGCTGAATTATGGTAATCTTCCATATTTTTACTAGGATACGTATGTCGATGGTGTTTTTTAGAACTATAAAGTCGCGTATCACAAATACTTCTCCTGTCACTCACATCATGATGGCATATATAACCATGTCTGCGTCTTCTATTTTGATCGAAACAACAAGAACACAATTCGCTACCTTCTTGGATTTCTTCACGAATTAAAAATTCGTGGTCACGACAAACTGGTGCTGAAAATTGACTAAAATCTGAATCTCTCCTTCCAAACATTTTAACAGGCCTATACTGTTTATTGATAATTTTTTCTATGAACTCTTGGTCGACATTTAAATACTCTCGCTTATTTCGTTTTTGTTTAATTTGCCTCTGTTCATGTGTTTTTTTATAATATCTATGATCATTTTCTTCTATTTGTCTCTGTCTATGAAACTCTGGGCTTGATATTTTAGTAGCTTCATTTCCACGTTGTTTTGGTTGGTAGCCAGAGTAACCAGGCTCCGCATATTGTCTATATTTTGGTGTTACTAAAGAATGGAAACTACTTGTAGAATAAACAGTCGGGAGAATGTTTTGTTTTGATTTATCTCTGTATTGCCGTCCGTAAACGTCTTGTTTCTCATTCTCATCATTTTTAATCCTTTGTACTTTATGTCGATAGTTTTGTAAATTTTGATGGGAACGTCTAGGATTCATAGTATTATCATATTTCTTGGTATTACTAGTGTTACTACTACCAGCTCTTATACGAAATTGGCCACCTGGCTTTTCATATAAAATTTTTGTCTCTACTGTCTTAATATCACCACATTTGGAATTTGTTTGATTAGGTCCAACTTCACTATGCTCGTTACAAAATTGTCCTGGATCTTTTACGAAATTTTCTTGAAGGAAAGTCAGGTCTTGACAATGTTTGCTCACTTTATTCAGTTCTTGTTCTATACTTTCGATTTTTGACTTTAAATTATGGACACTAATTTCTATACTCGAATTTGTGTTTATATTTCTTTGAGATGAGGTACCTATAATGTATTGGGGGAGATAATTTTAAAACTGTATCATAAACCAATAGCATATTTACCTACTATAGAATTAAAGTGAGATATAATATGACTTAGCACTATTAATACTTCTTCTTCTTCCTGGCATTAATCCCGGCTATTACCAGGGTCTG
>FASU01034067.1:0-10036 GCA_001486225.1 Heliconius pardalinus sergestus
CGTTTGTATTTTATTTCTTTTTTTTAGATTCGCAGTGTATCCCGTATATAGCAGGGTAACTACTTGTTATCAGAGCAAGGAAAAAAGAATATTACATGACCGTATGCCCACCCCAGAATGGTGTTGTGATCATCCCAGTCATATTAAAGGCAAAAATTTACCATTAAAAAATAAACCAAAAACTTAAAAAGATCTGTACAGAGTTAAAGTTAAGACCCTTCCCCTCTCGAAAATATTCTCTAGGTGCTTTCGCCATGGACATTTGTGAAGCTGAAATAAATCTATCCTACTACTAACTACTGTGTTTAATACACAAAAAAAATACTTGTGAAAAAAAAATATATAATGGAATCCCTATTAACTGTAAATATTTATGTCTTTAATAATTCACAGCACCACCAGGTTCATCATCAAGCTCCTCATCATCAAGTTCTTCATCATCAAGCTCCGAAGACGAAGGTGAAACGGAAAAGCGGCACAAATCTAAATCGAAATCTAAATCGAAAACTCCTGATAAATCTCCTAAAAAGAAAGAGCGTTCCCAATCTCCTGTAGAAAGAGAGACAGTTGATGAGAGTAAAGAGAAAGATGAGAGCAATGACAAGTCTGAGCAGTCTAATGATGTTGTCGTCGAAAAGAAGGAGTCTCAAGCTCTGCATAAAACAACTTCCATTTTCCTAAGAAACTTAGCACCAACTATAACTAAAGCAGAGGTTGAAGCTGTAAGTGCTGTTGTATTTTTTAAATCTCATTAAGTATTCTGTCAGCGGCCATAGGAAAAACTTTGATAAGAATAATAAAATGAAACTATTTTATGATTTTTCTAAATACTGGGTACCTAAGTAACTCAATTGTACATTTTAGTTTTTTTTCTGTAATAATCAGCTTCACGCTGTATACCGCATATAGAAGAGTAAGACTCGCCATTCCCCTCTTTCCGCGGAGTTTTTCGAGGCATTGCGTCCGGCGGCAGAACTCAACGTTAGGCTTTTGCCTTGGTGCAAGAAATGAAAATATTAATAAATAATAACTCATTGAGCCACGATGGCCTCTCGAGTTTTTATGCATACATATTAAATTACATATGATTTAGATGTGCAAACGCTACGGCGGGTTCCTACGTGTGGCGCTGGCGGACCCGCTGCCGGAGCGGCGTTGGTTCCGCCGAGGCTGGGTCACCTTCCGCCGCGAGGTCAACATCAAGGATATATGCTGGAACCTTAACAATATACGGGTGACTATTATAAATAAATACTTTGAACTTACCGACAAACTAACCAGAAATAATATTTTAATTAATATTTTGGTTCACATGCCGCAGAGTAAAGAGAGAGGAGATAGTGTCAAGACAGACCATTTTCATCTACTATCCAAAATAATATAAAACAATTGTTAACAGCTGCGCGAGTGCGAGCTGGGTGCGATCGTGAACCGTGACCTGCAGCGACGTATCCGCGCGGTGTCGGGCGTTACGCTGGAGCGTGCCGTGTTGCGTGCCGACGCGCGCCTCGCCGCCCGCCTCGCGCACCACCTCGACGCGCGCTCCCGCCTCTGGGGCGACGCACACCACGCCCCCGCCCACGCCGCTGACGTAAGTACCACCAGCAACGCGGGTCACATTGGGGCATCACGTGGCAGGCGGTCAACATGCTTCATTTAGATAAATTAAATTCATTTAGATAGATTGTCTAATTCTATATTGTGATGTTGAAAGTATGCTTTGTTTTACTTTTACTTCTTAAAATACATTCCAAATTTTTAATCACAGAACTTCAGCTTGAATTCGAAAAATCCAGTGCTACACAAGATAACAGAACACCTAATAGAAGAGGCATCAACTGAAGAGGAGGAGTTGTTAGGGCTGGAGGCGTCCTCAGAGTCTGTGAACCAAGAACAACCCGACCCGGAGCTAGTGCGTGTTCTGGACCGCCTCGTGCTGTACTTGCGTATAGTTCACTCAGTGGATTACTACAATCACTGTGAATATCCCTATGAGGATGAAATGCCCAACCGCTGTGGAATTATGCATGCACGAGCTGGAGCACCTGCTAATAAGGTATTCATTCTTATATATCAGAGAATACTTATTTATTACCTTGTTATACAATTGTTTATATATTAGCATTTTATTATTTTTCTTTAACTTGACACGGTGTTCCAACTTAAACCTTGTGTTAAGACACTGTTCCCTCTTTCAACCTAATTTTTGAGTCATTGCGTGTGGAGTGGGAGAAGTCAACACGGTGCTGTCTTTGTACCAGAGTGGAAATTGAACCAACAACTATACATTTACAGTTGGATGCTGTGCCACTGCGCCACGTCAGCCTTTTATTATTAAATTATTACCCCATTACAATGTTTATATTTAGGTAGCTATTTATTATTTTAATAATTCCAATTCTTCTCAATAGCCCACTCAACAAGAAGTTCAGGATTATATCAAGACATTCCAAGGTAAAATGTCAGCTTTTCTCCAAGATGTTAAGCCATTAACTGACGAAGAGCTGCAGAAACTTGGTATTAAGGTAATTTGCTGCATGATTTTGTAGCTTCACTGTGTAAATCTAAAGTTAAGACACTTTGTTACTCATATTCCGTCTTATTTTCGAGATTAGAGGTCATTGAGTGTTGAGTAGCGGAACTGTTGAAGACATGAAAATGATTCGATTCTCCTAAGAAAAATTCATTTAATAACAAAACATTCCATCTAACAACCAAGTTAACACTGCATACTAGGGTGGAAAGTTGTTTAGTTTATTTATATAACAGAATCTTCTAATATATATGTTTCAAGTTACTTTATTTGATATAGCTTGTTATCATTGACTTATTTTCCTATATAATTAATTACCCTCTTTTTTTACAAATTATAAAAAAAAATGGTATTCATAATAATTTTTGAATATTAAATAAAAATATATTAGGTGTTACATTTAATACAATAATACATGATTTGGACATATCACAATATTTAAGATATATGACATTACTGTTTTAATTTTGTCAATCCAGGACCCAGATGCAGAAGTGGAAAAATTCATACAAGCCAATACACAAGAATTAGCTAAAGACAAATGGTTGTGTCCACTTAGTGGGAAGAAGTTCAAAGGCCCTGATTTTATTAGAAAGCACATTTTTAACAAACACGGGGAAAAGGTAATTCTTTGTTATATAAGGTATCATTTAGTTTATTATAAGGAAAATAACAAAACCTACTCTAAAAAGTGATAAAAATTCCGATCATCTTATAAAGATAATAACTGACTATAAGTAATGACTTACATACATTACTTATAGTCAATTATCATTGATAATTGTAATAAAAATATCATTAAATATTAATGATTTTAAATCAGTCCATAAATTTATTCTCATTAATTTTTATTTTCATGTAAAAAATATAAGTGAATATGTTTGTTTTTTCACAATATACACATCATTGGATAAACCAACCAACTATGAAATAGTAGGAAAACTCATGGTGATTTTTAAGAATATTTATTAGGGTCACAAGATATTTTTTCTAGAAATATGCCTTAATCATTTCATACACTCACTTTTTTAACATATACAAAGTGATGTGCATGTTACAAAAACTTTTTTTTAATATCAAGTTACTGCAGCGGATTTTGAAAAAGGATACTTTTAGGTCATATTTAATATATTTTGTAAAACTATCGAATTATGTATAATTTTTATAAGTATTTTTTATATCTCAAAATTTCCTAAATCGATATTATCATAGACTCTGCCCGGCTACAGTTGGAGTTCGTGAGCCCTGGCTCAGCTGTTAGCTCGTTTTTATCCAATATAGTGCTAGACACTGTGTGACTCACTCGCAGGATCAGGCTGGAAAAGTCAAACGCATCGACGATTGAGTACAGGTCCGGGCCTGCTAAAACCAGGACCTTATCATTTCCTATAGGTCCTGAATAAGCCAATACAATATAGTTACCGTTATGCACCAGGTGGACGAGGTGCGCCACGAGGTGTCGTACTTCAACGCATACGTGCGCGACGTGCGACGCCCGCAGCAGCCCGAACCGCCTGCGCGCGCTCCGCCGCCCGCCATGTACGCCGCGCCGCCGCATCCGTAACTACACTAGATTAATTTTTACATTTTTTAAAAATTGTTATTCCAGCCATACTTAGAAAAGTAAAATGCTTTATTAGATAGCGTACCAATACCGTGGACGGGTTCCAAGAAGCTCGGGTTCAAATCCCGCAATATTTATTTTTTTATTCGTTTTCTAAAATAGTATTAAGCTGACTAGCTTATTTTAATTATTCTTGCAACTCAAGGGCCGTTCATAAATTACATCCGTTAAGGAGATGGGAAGAGGTCGACGAAATGTAAAATTGTGACAGGAGCCTTCTCCTTCGCCTCACACGTAATTTGTGGACAGCCCCGTATTTATGTTATTAGCGTCATATAATTTGGCAAAAGAGAAATAAGTCGCAACAAATCAACAAGAATTTCGACATCGCTTCATAACTGCGTATGGCGTGATTCGTGGTCAGAGCGCTCGGTTTCCAAGAGGCACGGGTCCCACATACCTTCAAATAGTTATATTTTCGAAAAAATATTTTTCCTTGAGTGTGGAATAACACTAAAAATATGAAAATTATATTGAACATATATGTGAACAGGTACAGTGGTGCGAGTTCCGGCGGCGGCGGTGGCGGCGGCCGCGCGTGGGGCTGGGGCGGCTGGGGGCCGCTGCAGCCGTACGCGCCCCGACACCCACGCTTCTCACGACCTAGGTATACTTCATATTTGGAACGTTAATCAATTACAGTAGAAACTCGAAACTTAAGAAATTATTTGAAAATACATTTGCCTAATTATAATCTATTATTAGAAACCGTAAGCGATTAACGTTTTTTTTTTTAAACACATATTGTCTATATGTGTCTAAATTATTCGGAAATAGATTCTATGCAATTGTAATAAGTGATATGTATTACTCAATACTTATTACACTACTTCACACGAGTTTCCTTTTCCTAATCGTGAACCCATATAACTGATCATCGAGTTTCTCTTGTTGTTATATATCACAGATTAATTATATATTTTTCTGTTTTTAATTAACTGGCTTGATATAGAGCACTAAAAAGTATCATCACATTGATTTACCTTCATTAATAAACCAGTTCTAATTATTTATTATACCTTTAAATGTTGCTATATTTAAGTCAAAAGTGATGACAGTGCTTTAAACAAGGAAAAACTATTTTGTCTGTTATTTTTTGTAGTCTTAGTTTAAATTACTATGCCTTAGTTTAAAATAGTTATTTAATTTTTTATATGCTTTATATTGCTTATCATTGGTGCTATTATATGAAGTAGTATATTTTAAACTGTAGTAATAATGTATAAATAGTGCATATATTATAATGATTCTTCGTACACGTGACCACTTGTAACATTTTGTTTATTAAGTATTTTATAAATACATAATATATGTATAAAATTTTAAGCTACTTCATTAACAAAAAACTCTTATCCTAAAACCGAGCGGCTCCTTTACAACTTTTTTTACTATAGGAAGAATTTGTATTGCAATTATCTTTTGCCTCTTTAATAACGAGAAGAGCAATAAACATTTAATAGATAGTAATAAATTTTCCACGCAGAATTAAAATTATATGAGTTACTGCTCCTTTCTATGGCAGAAGCAATTTATTGGTCACTATAATGTAAAATCTCTGGAATTCTCATATAAAATAAATTTAATAAAATGTTATGACCTGCTTATAGTGTTAACAAAAAATAATATTATTTAATAACGTACGTAGTAGGTGAAGTGACTTATCATATACATATCACATACTTATCATCACAAAATATGGTTAGACATAGTGTGGCATTGGACTACTTTTAATTGGAATTAAAAATATATTTTTTATATTTAGAATATCAATTTTGTATATGTTACTTGGCCTTTCTCACTCTCCTAGCTTTTAAATCGAGATATCTTTTAACAAAAAAAAAAGTGGACATAAAATATCTGTAAATATTTTTTAATTTCAGCTACTCCAAACATATAAAAATATTTATTCTTTTTGTGCAGCAGTAGCCTGGCCTATTATTAACTTAGACGTTTTTTTACTTATGATTATAGTTATTAGTTTATCAAACAAACATTATACATAAAAGCTTTTAGTGTGACTCATTTAAACGCCTTGAAAATTGAATCGATGTGTTTTGTTCACATTTTACATGCATACTATCGCTCACCATATTTGTATTTTATATCCATTATTCAAAAGCTTTGAGCCTGTCTCGTTTGTAAGTTATTAGAACGTAAAGTTAACCAAGGTTTGTCAGTATATACGTATCTAGTTTAACTTTGGATATGACGCACTCTTTACTTTAACATTCCCAGTCATTATTGCTTTATATATTATTTTTATGTTTATATTTTGTTTTTGTTATTAATGTGATATTATTACATATAATTTTAAAGTATTAATAATGTAATTTTTTTTTTCGCATACACATTTTTTATTTGATATCTGACCTTTGTCAAACATTGAAATATTATATATCACTCCGTCCTTAATTATTTGTAGCCTGATATAGAGCACTAAAAAGTATCCTAACATTGGTTTGCCCTCATAAATAACGCAATTCTAATTAATTAATTGTAGCCTAAACCTCGCGTATCTGAGTGGCAACAACGATCGCAGTGCATAAAAAAAAGGAGAGAAGCTTTTATTTGTAAAGTTTTATTATCTCTTTGATAAGCGTCGTATATTTGTATCTTGTATCCTTTACATTAAGGATATCTGAATGTTACAAATTTTATCTTTTGTTAAAGTTATTTCTAACAGGACAAAGTATAAAATGTTAAAATAGTTATAGTAATGAGATTTACATTTGATATTAAATAATAAGGTATCCAAAAAACTTTATGTATATTCATTCTGTCTTTAAATGTTTACAATATGTCATTCAAGGAAGAGACAATAACCCAACCCACCATTCTCGCGTGACCTGCTTTATACACGCTAGTTTTGTATTGCATGACCTTAACATTTGCCTAATCAGATACATTGTTTATGCGCTATTTAATTTATATCGCTTTATGTTATTAATTTAACACCAGCAAGCCTTAATATTATTACATTTGTGAGCTTTCTAGTGTTGTTGTTGAGTTCGTAAATAATTTGCAGGGAAAACGTCGATCGGTCCCGGCCGATAATTGCTTACAACGATCTCGACTTCCCGGAAAGTGGCGACATTTTTTAAGACTTTTTGAAACACCATGACGGACACGAATGCATAGATATACAATAAATTAATTTTCTATTATAATATTCTCTTATCTTCTATTATTTGAGGTTCCTTAAACGAACCGGGTGCAAAATGTATTGATTCTGTAGATACTAATATCGGAAAAAATATATTAGGTATTCTAGACCAAATTTATAGCTTTTTGTCTTAAAATTGTAAAATGTTAATTGTATAACTAATTTATATATAAAATGAATATATTGTAAGTAAAGATGATGTAGTGCCTATTGTTATAATAAATACCTATGCAAAACTTAAATTAAATTTTAAATATATAAAAAAACTAATACACAATCATGTATATGAAGTCTTTAATAAAGTGTCCGTAAAACGTAATCTCTTTTTATTCCTTATTTCATATAACCCAAAATCCTTCCGCTTTCATCTATTGTATTCAAGATTATTATGCCCTTATTTGTCGGGAGCTTATCTCCGGGAAGCTGAGATTTATGTCATACTTACAGTTGATTTAGCAAGTGTGATTGTGAGTGTTGTCACATTTGACCGTAGAACTAAAGTACATATATGATTGGCCACTAATGTGGTTGGTTGTTGTTAAAGGGGCGGCGGCAGCGACTACCGTCCCGTCATACACTACCGGGACCTGGACGCGCCCCGGGATCCGGACGAGTTCATTTAACTACACTTCTGTGAAAACTATATGAAATGTCAAAGTGTACTTATGTATGTACTATGTGTTTAGTCGTTTAAAATTCGCAGATTCAAAATTATTAGGATACAAATATTTTATTAGTAGGCACTGGAAATAAAAATATGTTGATATATAAGCAGTTTGACTTTACTACAGCCCAATAAACAAAAAATATTGAGATGATCTTTTAATATTTGTATTTAGTAATAAAAAATATAGTCTATTACGAATTACGATACCAGTTATAAAAAATCTATTACAATATAAAAATGTTGGTTTTAGATTTTTTTTATTTGTCCTTTTATTCTTTTAGTATCAAAGTATTAAAGATTTAATGAGAATGTATAATAATGAAAATTTAAAGCTAACTTATTCAGGAAATTATAAATAGGATGTTGAAGTGATACACCGAATTGTAGATTGTGGTTATTTAAATTATATAAGGTAAAATCCAAATCGTGCAACCTTTCTATTAATGAGCAATAAGAAGCCTTGTACCTACAGTGTTCTCCGAAATATTGTTCGGAAGGTGAAGAGGAAAACAATATTTATTTATGTATTGAGATGATTATATACTGTTTATGTTGATATGGCCTAACTTACATTTTACAACAATAATTTAAATTGATTATTGTTTTTTATAATTTGCAGATAAGTAATGATTGGGACAGAAAGGCATAAGTTGCGTTTGTTTGTTTAGTTTTCTATGCATAAATATTTTAAACTTTAATATAATTGTTAAAAGATATAAGTAAGAAGTTTCATTTAAAAAGTCGCATACCTTCCTGATTCAATGAGAAAAAATGTAACTATATAAAACTATTATTCATTCATAGCTCGGAGCAATAATAGGAAACGTTAAATCACAACAGATATAATGTCATATCCTTTACAAGTGAACCACTCGGTTGTAAATCCTTGACCTATAATTAAACGTTTAGCGTTGAGTTGAATCGGAGAATAATATTTGTTATTATGAACATTTTAAGGCTTCGCCTTATTTTCTTTATTATTGTTTATTACTGTAAAATGGAAAATTGTGCTAATATTTTACAGTAATCATACCACTTAAGTATATAATATCTTTTATGATATATCTTATAAATACTTATATAATGGAATGTGAGGACTAAAAGGATGTACTACCCGGATATGCGAGTGTTAGGTATAGCGCTTACTCCGTGTATTTTTATATGCATAATGCCTTCTCACGACATGTAGGTGCCTTAGGTGCCAAACGTGTGTCTAACAGCGTTTGTACGGTTTACTTTGTATGTTCTAATAATAATAATTGTCAAATACCTATATGTAATAGGTAGGTAGGTATAATGCAGATCCGCTTGCGCGATATTGTATTATAATTAGGTAGTATTGCAATTTACTCAAACAAACACTACAAAAGATAATCAGTCTAAAAGTCCGCCATATCATTTTTTACACGATTTTGTGGAGTCCAACTGTGACATAAAAATGTAACAAAGTTTAAAAAGATTAAACTCACTTTTGTTCATGAAAATGGACAAGTCATCAATGATATGTACCATCTAGCTAATAATCAATTGTGATAGAAAAGCTATTGTCCAAATACTTACCTAGTGTCGGGCGAAAAGAGATGCTTTCGTGTTGGGCGGTGGAATCTAATGCAGCAAGAGAAATGAAAATTATTTTAATATAACTGTGAGTGGAAATATATCTCATTTAGTCAATTTATTTTTGCTTTACGCTGCATCCCGCACACTACAGGGTAGGCACCGGGAACCTAGTGTTATGGCACTCCGTTCCCCACTTTCCGCCGAATTCTGAAGGTATTGCGTGTTAAGTGGAGGAACTCAACGTTGCATTTTGTCTTGTTACCAGAGCGAGGTAATAAAGATATTAAATATTTCATTTTGTCGAGTGGGAATCGAACCCACAACCTGTCACGTTTACAGTCACAGCTCAACGCAGCCCGTTGCCTTATCAGAGCGACGATATAAAAATAATTTAAAAGTAGGTCTCCGTTCCTTGTTCCCCTACTCAGAAGTTCTATGCGACATGATGGCCTCTAATTTTTTATGAATAAACTAGCGGACGCGCGCAGC
>FASU01034086.1:810-15594 GCA_001486225.1 Heliconius pardalinus sergestus
CTATGTAACTGGAGAGAGGCGGGTAGTGTGGCGGCGTGGCGCCAGCGCCTGCATTATGCATGCTCGGCACCGTGGACGCCACAATAGTGTGAGAGCCAGACCAAATAGCCTACATTTACTTTCTTAGAAAACGTATAAAAAATTGAACGTAGCGGGATTTGAACCCCTCTGCCTCTTTTATTATCTCTTCATGAGAGACAAAGCGCGCTAAATGGGAGAAGAAAATGGGAGTAGAATGGGGAACGGAGTGTCCTAACAATAGGTTCTCTCTGTTTACCCGTGTATAATATGCGAGATAGCAATAACTGAAAATAATACACTATTTCAGGTTACGCATTTACCTATTTTAAGCTTCGTGCCCCCAAAATATAAAAATATTATGATCGTATAGCAAAAATATCCATCTCACACTCAGAATTCATTTTATTATAAAGAGTAACTTAGAGAATATAAGATAGTAGCATAATCGTATTAAGTATTTTCCTTTCAAAGAAAATTATGATCTATAAAAAGATCTCTTTGAATAATATAAACTGGTTTGTAATAAAGAAATTGTGAGTTTCCACCTAAATTTATTTTATTTGGCTTATGATGAACGTGCGCCCAGTCGTGGCACAGGACAGTGAGACTGTAAGCGTGGGTTCGATTCCCACGCGAAGAAATGAAATATTTAATATTTCAATTTCCTCGCTCTGGTAACAAAGCACGGCGTTGAGTTCCGGCACTCAGTACACAATGCCTCTAGAGGCATTCGGCGGAAGTAAGGAACGTGAGAGTGTTAATGAGGACGGAGTGTTTTAATACCAGGTTCCCAAGTTCTATCTGCCTACCCTGTTTCGGGATACAGCGGGAAGCTAAAAAATACATGATGGCTATGAAGACTTATTAATTTGGGTATCATATTTGAGAATATGAGTAGCATAAATACGGGCATATTCGTGACGCAGTGGAACTGTAAGCGCGGTGGTATTAGAAGTGGGTATAACTATATTAAAATTAAAATTTCTCCGCTCTCGTAGACAAAGCGCGGCTTTGTTTTTCCTCCTTCGTGAAAGATAGGCGGAAAGAGAAGAATGGAGTTTCTTAACACTCGCTTCTCTCGTATAGGAAAAAATGTGAAATAGAACATTGATTTTAAAACTTATATTGTTTACACTTTGCAGTGTTATTTAAACATTTTAGTACCCATCTATGTAATAAAATTCTTTCCTTTCGAGAGAATGATTAAAATTATGTTAATCGTATTATCTTATTACCTTTGACAGTTATTAAAAATGTTGCTTTCCACTATGCAATATTAAAATAGAAAATGATAGAAGGAGGTTTTCTACCAGCATTCTATACGACATAATATTATTAACCTGATAGTGCCCCTATGTCAGATGTCCTAGATTCGATTTTGATGAGGTAAATGATAAGTCATTCCGTTCTTCATTTTCACCTATTATAAGGATAATAAATGTTGGAAAGACGGAACCTAACGCCACAGGCCGAACTTTTTACGCAACAGTGTTAAATGAGAATAATTTTAACATAAAAAATCGTCTTGGGGGATCTTATAATATGTAAGAAAAAGAAAAATTACAATTATTATTATATGATTTTTGTTTCAAGACCGCCGTTGGCCGCTTCATACTGATGGTAAAATCTGATTTTATGTACCGCTAAGTGGAATATTTACTTTTGTGTTCGGTCGAGACTACCGATACTATTGTTAGGGTTGGACCATTCCAGTTCTCTTAGCTAAATGGGTAGCTTCGTGTTATAGTGCTATTACAATAAGCATTGTGTGTATTTATCGAATATATTAAATACGATGAATAAAAATAATATTTATATTATTATTATTTTATTCTTTACCTACATTAGGTAAAAAAAAAAAGAAGCAACGACTACCGGATAAACTATAACTTTAAACAATATTACCTATGTTCCCCACTGCATGCGCAATTATTGAAATAATGTGTATTTCCTAGCTCTGGCAAAACAAAACGCGGCGTTGAAATCCGTTAAGTAACACACAATGTCTCATAACTAATCGGAAAGTTAGAATATAATGTCTAGACATTAGGTTATCTTTATCTCTACTAAAAGCGTGTCGCTCTAGCTTATCAATTATATAACAAGTCAGACACGGCGCTGAAAATATACTATACATATTATAATAAAGACTTTATATTCAGATAAGACGGATAAATAATTATAGCGATAGAACCTTCAACGTCAGGTTTAGGTTATATCACCATCACCAGGCTTTAGGGGTCGTCTCGATTATTTAGGTCACTTCACAAGACGGCGAGGAGAATGGGATTTAAGTTTTAGATAGCTGTCGTTGTGTACATTTGTATGTGCTTATTGAAATTGCTTGGATTTTTTTTTATTTTAGTAAGTGCCGTTATAGAGCAGCGGTATATTGTGTTACTGATAATGTGGTTGTGAGTTCGGTTATTACTCGGTGCAAGGGTTATCGCTCTGGTAATAAAGACAGCGGCGGCGTTGAGTTTCACCACTCCACACGTAATGTAATTCAAAATCGCATAGTTCATAGGGAGTGGAGTGTTTCTTTTGCCCACCGTGCTAGCTAATATGCTAAAAAGTAATGAACTAAAAAAAATTATACCTACACTCTCTGTCCAAACTGTCTTTCAAACCACTGAACTATACTGAACATCAACTACCAACTAATTTGTAATATTAATGATAATAAAATCGAATACCTTTTCCCTTTTGTTTTATTTTGGTTAACCGCGTTAGTGTAGTGTAACGGTGACCGCACAAGTTAGGTAAGATTTCGGTTCTCCCACACCTGAAATGACTATTTATAAATATGTTAACAACTAAGTACGCACTTTGTTTCTTTACTTTTACATGTTTAGTTATATTGTTATTGAATAGATCCTAACCTTTTTTATGCTAAAAAACTAACAATTTTTAACAAAAACTTTTTTTCACTTAGCTAGGTAGTTAGAGGGAATCTAATGTTAAGACATTTCGTTCTCTATTTTCCGCCCAATTAATTTTCCGTGCGTGTTGAGTGGTTGAACGCCGCGCGTTTTCTTGGTACCAGGGCGAGGAAATGAAAACAATTCACTCTTACAACTGGAAATCGAACCCAAAACTGTCGCGCGTCGCATTTACAGTCAGACTCTGTTGTTCCAATTCTAAATTGTATATAAATTATACTGATTTATATTTTACTTTGTTTCAGGTAAAAATGAATCCCTGTCTCTTATCAACATGTGAGTTAATAAGGCATACTCAACAGTTTTTATAGGTCTGTTATGTAAGAGTTTACAGCAAATCATACAAAATAAGAATATTAGACTTCATAATTAGACAAAATATTATCCCCGTATTAGCTGAGTCTAAATAATCCTTTATAAAGAAAAAAAGGTCTAATTAAAAATTTTCATTTATCTCTTGTTTTCACTCCAGGTAACCAATATTGTGTGGGCGTTACAATAAGGGAAAACAATGACTTCTATAATTATGTTGTATACTTTCATTATTGAAATTATTTTTAGTTTTGACATTGTAAGGGCTGTCGTGTCAAGAAAGAAAGAAGCCTTCAGCGTATATGTTAGGATTTAAATATCGATTTCGAATAGAAATAATCTTAATGAATGCTATACCTACGGCATTAGCAATATATAGGTTTATTTAAGAAGCTAATATTACCTTTTAGGTACTAGGTTAATTATTTTTGGTTAGTTAAGTACAGAATATTCAAGTAAAATTTTTAATTTTCGATTAATTAATTTATATTTTTATGACCGGCCGCGCTGGTCGGCTAACTCATTCTGCTCACGCCTGCTGACAAATGGTTGAAAGAAGTTCCTCTGACGTTTAATTTGCCTTTTAAATATTTAACTATGAAAATAAGTCTTTTCATGCACAGTAGTGTTATGTCGTACTTCATTTAATGAAGTCACCTTTACTTCGCATAGGGTGAGAAAGGATAATGTAGTGTCAATACATTCTAGAGAATGAGAATGTTGCCCTGAGTAAGATATTGAGTATACATCGATTAATTTAAATATAACAAAAAAAGTCAATTAGTATTTCTAAACGTAGCTTTATGTAGTATTGAAGATATACACGATATTACTCCCTTGATTGAACTACTGTGCCGTCAAGAAACAACAATAAATTCTAATAATGTAATTACTGAGCCCCATGATTTCGGGTTTGATTAGCTAGGCGCCGACACCCGCCCGCCCCCTGGCCCGCCCGCCTCTATCGAAACTTGCTGACTTGCGATGGACGACAGTGATTCTATTATTGCTGAATATTTATTATATTATATTTGTATCCCACAAGCGTACGTCTGTGATTTTCTGTGAGAGGTTGTGGGTTTGATTCCCACTCGAGGAGATTAATTATTTATTATTTTTATCGGCTTGGCTTTGAGTTTCGCCTCTGAACACGCAATGTCTTTAGGATTCGACGGAAAGTGGGGAACGGAAGTGTCCCTACCCTGCTATGTGCAGGTAACAGCGTGTAGTTGAAAAAAAGAGAGGGAGATTAGCGCGTTCATCTAAACAGCTTCTTTTTTCAGCTTTATAATATTAAGAATAGAGTTTCGATAAATAATTTTAGATCTTATACAATATTAATGAGAATAACACGGAAAATGGCCAACGCCTTGACATTCTGATTAAAAATTGATAACGTTGATATATCGATTGTGATATATTATATTATAATAAATAACAATGTAGATCAAATTCCTAAATGTTTTTAAGTTTATTTTAAGAACTTTTATATCCTTTCGGGTCGCATTAAGTTCTCTTAATGCACTAATTTGCCTTAAATACAACTTCAAAGAGTTTTTTATATAGTAGATAGCGAAACCTCTTATCTTATAATATTATTTATTACAGTAATAAACAGTCAAAAAGCAAAGAAAATATGTACCGACCCATAAAAAATACTAAATATTACAAAATATTCATAAAAATATGCAAAAATCCACTTCGTCAGTTTTTATTTATTACTATTTTTATAAATAAAACAAGTTTGCCCAAATATATACCTGTATTGTTTTTAAATAACTTCATCACGTCGTCCTATTGATGGATTACTTTACAAATCGAAATCGCTATAAAATTGTTATACAAAATAAAAATCATTTACATTTTAATCCTCTGTGAACGCTAAACAATGTATGTGATTCGGAAACCATATTTATACGTGGCGTTTTATATTCATTTAAAATTTCAATTTTACTATACAAGCTTTTACCTGCGGCTTCGTCCACGTTATTAGATAGAAATGACAAAGTATATTTATTAAAATTTGTACAATTTACTTCAAAATAAATAAAGATTTTGAACAGCAACAATCTATCTTCAGCATCAAACAACAAAAAAGGGACACGTACTGAGGACAATCATAAATAATAATAATCCGAAATAAATGGTCTCTCCTTTATACCTCGATCTTTTGACAAGCAAGGACGGAGCTCTTGTCCAAATACCCTTGAAAAGAACCGTCATGGAGTCAAATATTTACGTGAAAAATGATGGTGGAGAAAAGGAAGGAAGGTTGGAAAATAATTAAATGTAAAATGTATTATTAATCTGTGAAGCCGTCACAGCGCAGCGGCTGACTGTAAACGCGACGGTTGTGTGCTCGAATCCCATTTGGGGGAAAGGATTATTTTGAATTCCTTTGAAATCCAGTCTTTCATATAAGTCTTGAATTCTACGGGGCGGAGTCAAATTAAATTGAATTGGATGGGGAATAGTGCTTTGTAATTAATATTAGTGGGAAAGTTGGGAGGGAGGGAAATGGAGTGCCGTAGCGCTAGGTTCCTAGTTTCCCCTCTGTCTACCGTGCTACGGGAATGACTGCGGGATATACCTTGAAGCTAAAATAAACTTATCTTGTCGACAAATAAACACCAAACAACTAAAATCTACTAAAATGTACATCACTAGACAAGCGACAATAGAATAAAGGCAAGTTTTACGAAGACCGACATCGCTGGCCGCGTATTGGTAAACAAATTGAACAGTGGAGTGTCCTCAGCTGAGCACTGAGCACTGAGCACTGAGCGGCCACTCAGACGGACTCGAGACGTCGATTCGTCATTAAACACCCTACTTATATAAAGGGTTTATTTGAATTGCTTACTATTTAATAGGGTTCTTTTGTTAAAATGTAATATTTAGTTTTGTATGTATTTTTAAATTACTATGTAAAAATCTTGTCAAAGTATTTCCCTTGAGGCCGTCGTGTTGTAGCGGCACAGTGTAACTGTAAACGTGAAGGTAGTAGGTTTGATTCCGCCTCGGAGGAATGAATTATTTTATATTGTCGTTCAGAAACAAGACAAGCCGCGGTGTTGAGTTCGGGCTGTCGACACGCAAAGTCTTAAAAATTGAGCGGAAACTGGGACACATGGTGCTTTAACACTAGGTATCCTCTGTCTACCCTATCACAGTTTTCGGGATAATTTTCTATATCTATATTGTAATCTGAAATTGGATCCATGATGAAACTTGCAGTATAATGTATGTTATAAAACTGAATCGCAAAATAAATTTATAACCCACGATATGTCGTAAGATAAATGATAAGTAATGAAGCCATAAATATCAATCAATTGGTGTTTGTTCCACGATTTAGTGAGGCATCATTTTGAAGTACTACATACGTACTAGATACGCTGGCGTTGCGCGTTGCTACGTCAAATATTTGTATAGGTACAATGAAATTGTAGTTTTCATCAGAATATTTACTTATAGTATTGCAACTATAGAATAATTCAGAAGTCATTATAAAGTGTCATTGTATAAAAATATTATCTCCTCTATTGATCGCGATCTTGAGAAAAATAATTATAAAAGACGGAGAGACACAAACGGGCAGAAGTGATCCTAAAAAGATTCCGTTTTTCATTTTGAGGTAACATAACCACTTGTTGATAGGAAATAAAATATCAATATGTATGTCAGTACTACCATACAAAAAGTAGATTTTTATTCATAACCTAGTAGAGTATATAGATATACATGAACAACGTCATCACCGTCAAGTGGTCGGCTGACGTCATTTCGATAAAACCATCAATTTCACTCGAGTCGCCCACGACACAATAAAATTGTATGGAATTAGGTAAAACTAATGTGGCACGCAGTCTTTTTATAGTGAATGTACGTTTTAAGAAAGCGCGGCGTTGAATTCCGCCACTCAATACAATCTGTCTTGATAGTGGGTTCGCTCTGCCTGCTCTACTATATATGGAATACAGTGAGCCATAAAAATGACTGTTGAACTAACACAGCTTACGAAACCCTGACTTTAGGTACGATTAACAACGGATGTAGAACAATAATTTGATGTATCGTTTATCTCTTTATATCTATTTCCTAAAGCGTGAAGGACACAAAAATTGTAGGAGGTCATTTTTAATATACGTTTAAAATTATTTAGTTTTCTTTTTTCCTTTTTTATGTTGTATTTTGCCTCAATTTGTCTTTTTTAAAAATTTTTTATAATAGTTGTATTAATAAGTACGTATTTATGTTAGTTGATTATTTTATAATGTCATACATTTTTTTTACCACAGTCTTTACAGGCGTAAAGTCCATTTATCTAGTAAGGCTATATAGGCATAATTAAAGCATGTTATTTTTTTAAACTAAAGCTGAACTTGCTGTCAGAGTTACGTCGGGGAATTAATATGTGACATATCACACACAATTCATAGTCATTTCCCTTTAACCACGGGCGAAGCCGCAGGAAAATGATAATATATAATATAACATAATATATCAGAAACTGAATTTACTGCACTACAGTTTCGAACAGTCCTGCTCCCCACAATATCAGCAATATAAACACTATTTTGTTTTAGCTGCACGTTGTATCCTTACATAGTCTTATATGATAGGATAGGTAGAAAAAACTTAGTGTCAAGACACTTCGTTCTTCATTTACCGCCAAATTTCAGAGGAATTGCGTGTTGAATGTTTGCTTTACCAGCGCCATTAAATAAAAATAATAATTCTTAACCTCGAACGGGAAATAAACCCACAACCGTCGTGTTTACATTTATAAAAACTAAATCATCTATAAATAAAAATACAATTTTAAAAGTGACACAAATATACTTGTATGTCACTATACACTATACACTATACGAGTATCTACCAGAGTAAGGGGTGAGACTCAACAGGCGTCTCGGCGGCGCCGCGACTGATTACAGCCTGTCGATTAAACCACCCAGGGCTGTAACTAGGCCATCTTAATATATAACAATTACTTTTATTTGTTATTGATTTTTTTTTAGGTCTTAGAGCTTTGTTTTCTATTTTTTTAGGCTAAAAGAATGTAGAAAAAGATTATTATTTTCTACCGTTTTGCACAGAAATTGTATAAGATAAAATAAGGATTCGAAACCGAAAATTTTCATGAATTTTTATTTATTTTAACGACAACGAAATTTATTTTTTATTTATTAACGATAAAGAGGCAAAGCGTGACTTTGAATACCGCCACTAAACACGCAATACCTTCGGAATTCGGGCTTCGGAAAGTTGCTATAAGTCTCAAACACTATTTCCCAGGTTAATTCTACCTTCCTGCTACGTGCCGCTGGTTATTATTAAATACGAAAGATTGCTTTGTGATCAAGTTATATCAATATCTTGAGCTTTCTAGTATAAAGCTTATATTTTACTTTTATTTTATATTTATTAGCAATACAGAAATTCACACTATGACAAAAGATGGTGCTTACTTCACTGACATCTTAAATATCTCGACTAGCTGACGTCGTACGACCTTTTATATGTACTCGTATATTTAATAATAAACTATTTTAATTATTTTCAACTCTGGTCCATATAGCCTTGGTGTCGTGTTAGTCTCCAAATTTTCATAATTAAAATATTCCATTGCTAAATCGCTGGTTGGCGTTGATTTATGATGTGTATAACAACCGGGAATAGTAGAGTATTTTGTTATACGACCCCTGACACGGGGACGGGGTGGTGTGAAAAGTTAATTTGGGGATTGTAAAATGTTTGGCACCATTTAATATTTCCATATAATAAGGTAGGCAGAGGAAACTTTGTTTTAAGACACTCTGCTCTCCATTTTCCAATCCAATCGTCCAATTTATATTCCAGATATTTCGCGTTGAGTGGCTGAACTCAACGCTGCGCTTTGCCTCGTACCAGAGCAAGGAAAAAAAAATATTCAATGTTATATTGCCCCCAGTGGGAATCAAACCCATAGCCGTCGCGTTTACAGCTACACTCCTGTGCTCCTGCGCCACGACGACCACGAAAGATGAAGTTGTGAGAAAATAGATGAAAGAATAAAAACATCCTATACCAATCTATAAAATAATTGATAACCTTTCAACTAGACTATCATAACGTTATATCTAAAATTAACCTAATAATAATAATGATTGGCACAAGGTTTGTAATTCAAATTAACGAGCGCACGTCTGCCCGATATCATTATACAATTATTTGGTTCAGGGAGCTTTCGCTTCTGAAGCTTTTTGGTCTAGATTGTTATTATAATAGACGTCTGTTTACGTGGCATAGACATATAGACTCAACCCACCCTGTTGAATCAAGGCTCTAAATGAGGGAGAGCTTAAGTGGAGAACGGAGTGATAAATGAAATAAATTTTATTATAGTCTTACATACTAGAGGGTCAGTAGTTATATGCCAAAGGCCGACAACTTTTTTTAACACCAAATATATTCAAAACAACTTAATTTTTTATTATATCGATATAAGTGAATCAATTACGTACAGCGTAACTAATTACAGGAAATAATCATTACTTATGACAGATTTAATAGAAAAAAATCGCGCTTTTAATTTTTATAATCAACGAAATGCCGACATCGACGTCGACAGATTTTTAAAGTTAATGGAATTCTACTATAATTTATTAGTACGTTTAAGTTTTTAAGTGTTAATTTTTTGTGTCCATTAAAAGTGGAATGTTAATTACTAAGTGAGGTAAGTAATTAATAATTTAATTATTATATTATATAGGTTGACACCATTGTAGCGCAGTTAACAGTGCCAGATTGCAATGGTCGTGTGTTCAATTTGACAATATTTTTTTCCCGCATGGAAGAGTACGTAGAGAGAACCTAGTATCAAGGCACTTCGTTCTCCGCTTTCTGCTTGAATTAGAGCTATTCGATGACATGGTAAGGGGTGGAACTTAATGCCATTGTAAATTACTAGGGCGCGGAAATAAAATATATTTATTTCTTCGAAAGACAATCATTGCATTTAACGCTTTTCTACTGAAACAAGATGAAACTATTATATTTACACTAGATGGAATGATTATATTTTGAACTAGCGCCTCGCTCGCGGCTTCGCCTGCTTAAACTACATAAGTATTAATTTACTCATCTGCATTACTATCGTTTCCTAATAATGATATCATTTTAATAACAAAATCTATACTTATATTAAAAAGTAAAGTTTCAGCCAAGTTTGCCAAGTCAGTTTGTTCATTTAGATTCTATTTGTAGCCGTGTGGTTAGATCAATTATCACATATTATTAGATTAAACGATTTCTAAGTACCTTTATTGGTTTTATATTAAAGTATAGAATGTCAATACGTGTATTATTTTCAGGACAGGCAGCAGTTTGCGGTAGATTACAATATTATTTTCTTATGTCTATGTGAAAATACATCTTGCAAAAAGAAATCTTACCTCGAACCCATAATCGCCACGTTTACAGTCGTACGCCAGGACCACAGCGCCACGCTGTTAAAAATACAAGGACTATTAAACGTTTTTCAATTCGAAACAGTAACTTCTGAGATTAGGGCGTCCATCAATACAAACTCTACTGCTTTAAAATATTAATTTTAATATTACCCTAAATAGGATTTGAATCTAGGACTATTACAGCCGTCAGTATAACTATTTCTATGTAAGTTTCCCGTACAATTTCATTAGTCGCTATACTGTGCCGTTACCGTACGAGCGGAAGATCAAACGGAAGTGATCGACACCAACTTCCAAGGCTGTCGTGCACCGCGCCGTACGAACTTTGCGAACTTTGTTTAATATTGAATTAATTGTATTGTTTTTAGTTGAGCCTTATCTTCTTAATAATATTAATATGAAAGTTTGTATTTAATATGAAGGTTTGTTGCGCTGTAAAAATGACTAAACCAATTTGGATGAAGTTTATCTCACTTACATATATTTATGTTTATTATTTATATAGACTACTAATTGTCATCGAGTTTATGATTGTAAATTCAATCTCGATATAGGAAAAATGTTTATTTTTTAAAGTTATTCAAATATTTTATTAATTATATAATTCACAACTTCTAGCTTTTCACATATTTGTTTGAAATGTCCGTGCAACGGATGCACCCCGCTGAATTTATAACATAAACACAGAAAAATATAAAGATATATTGTTTTTGAGTAAAGTAATAAACTCGCATTGACATTTTAAAGTTCCTTACAAGCAGTAGCTAGCAGCAAGGTGTGTCCCACATATTCAAAGAATTCAAATGAAATTTCCTTACAATAGGTCAATAAGGTAGCTTTATGACCGGAATGCGAAGCGATAAACGATATAACTGTAGGTATTAATAAAACCATTATCGTGGCTCGTTTCCGCGGCGCTAATTGATAACAATGGTTAGTTTCTTAGTTTTTATGTTCACTCTCCAAATGGATTGTACATTAGCTTGGTAGCTGTGGCACAGTGGCAATCTGTTTAATCATTGGTTGCACATTCAAATTTTGATTGAGTTGTTTTCATATGAAAACAATGATACCTTAATGGGAATGTGGCGGAAAGTAGGGAACGAAAGTGTTTAAATGAGAAAGGATCGTCTTAATTCAGTCGATCGGTTAGGTTCCCAGGTTCCCTTTGTCTATTCTACTATGTACGGGATACACCTCTATTATGATGTTCCGGACAGGAAAATTATAATGATTATAACTAAATCCGTAGCCTGTATTTCCATAATAATACATAATTTATGAAGGTATATTGTATACTTATATACGTTATAATTATATCTATCACTACATATACTTTTATTATACAAGAGAATTTTACATTTTTAAATATAAATTGTCATAAAAAATATATCTAACTAATAATAGTATCTATTATTATTATTAGTTATATTATATTTAAACTATAAAATAATTCCAATATAATCTCGATTGCCTGTCATTCGTTCACGCTATGAGTCTGCTTAGAACGTTCAGAACGCTATTATACTCGTTTTGCTTCATTTATGGTATGAAGCTAAAACAGCTTCGTAGTTGCGTAAATAATTCACTTTAAGTTATAAAATGCTGACTTTAATAAGTAAAGGTTCTAGTTTTATTTTTAAGTTTACAAGTAGGTATCATTACAATATCACATATATCACAAGTGAGATTTAAATTTACAACCAATGGCCTAATGAAATAGTACCTAATTGTAACCTCAATGGTAGTCGGTTCGATCTCCACTCGAGTAAAATATACAAACTACGGTATAAAGTTACGTCATCTAACGTGCCTTAACATTAGAATTATACCGTTACACAACAACCATTCACGGAATGACTCCAGAATTCAGCGGAAAGTGGGGAACGGAAGTGTCTCGATGGGAACGGAGTGTCTTAATTCCTTCAGCCTATCCATCTATGTGCGAGATACAGCGTGATACTAAAAGAGAAATAAATATAATAGTGTTAATGCTCACTTTCTGTCCACAATTCCTTATTTGTCATCTCCAATACATATTTACTAAATCAGTCCACATCTTATTTATATTTACTTTGGTTTGATCCATGTACGTTAATAACGCTAATATAATGGAGTGCTCCAATTACAGCAATATCTTGAATGTAAACATTTAATTATAATTAGCTTGTATAAAGCTTTGGACGTAGCGCTAGAGAAGCAAAGGTTACCTATACTTAAATTTTACTATGAAATAGTAAACCTTTCGATATGAAGACACACCGCGGTGTTGTGTTCCGCCTCACCATTATTACGGAATAAGTCTGTATTTGAATATTTTGTTATATATTTTTCGTGATATCTTTTATGGTTTTCACTTTTTAATGCTTATATAAAAATAAATTAAACGAACACAAGGCGCGATGTCAAGATTTAGCGGCGTATGACGCTGGATTCCTTCGGTCTCTCTCTCATAAACTGTGTATCTCACACCTTGAAGCTAAAAAAACTTAAACGAAACCAATAAAAAAGACACAAAAAGCGAAGCGAAACATTACAATATATTATCCAAAATATTTTATCATAGCTTTAGATAAGTACAGGCCTTGAGTTCTCACAAGTGAAGATACGTGCGGCATGTTAGAGCCGCGACAAAATACCAAATACCAAGGTTAGTTCGTGATTGAAGCGATGTGTGGTTACCAAGTATTTCAACTTCTCCCATTATCGCCGTTAAATGGCGGATTAGGTTTTCAATTTGCATTGAAATGTGCTAAAAGTTTTATACTAGTAGGTTTATAATTGTATAATTGTGTGTCGTAATATAAATAGCATATAGGAGTTCTTCGTAGCACAGGGGCAGAAGCCTGTGACGGTAAACGTGACGGTTGTGGGTTTGATTCTCACTAAGGGAAGTGAAATATTTAACATTTTCATTTCTTTGCTGTGGTGTCGAAGCAGAATGTGGCCTTAAGTTCCGCCAATTAATACGCAATGGCACGAGAATTCGCGAAAGAGTGTCTTAATGGGTAACACAAGGTTCCCAGGTTTCTAATGCCTCCTCTTTTATATGTAGGATACAAAACTTAGCTAAAAAAAATACAGTTGGAATGTCTGTCTGTAAATACTTTTTGCCCGAATTGGAGAAGTTTGTTCTGCGTGATGTGTTTTACGTGTTAAGTGGCGAAACTCAACGCCGCGTTTCATATTTACTATATTTTACTATGCAACATAAAAATCTGTTAACATTGCGTCGCTCGCATCGATCGAGACAATAGCAGTATAACTTAAACGATTTTATGAAACTATTCACTTATTTCCCATGTGATACACGCCGCGCCGCGCCGCAGTAGAACGAATTGAAAACAAATTGGAGATCCAATATCTTGAATAAATGTAATAAAACAAGCAAAATTATATATTTTCATTATATAAAATGTATTGTGCTTATAATGTGAAAAAATCTTAAAATTGATATAGATAGATATAGCTATAGTATTATGCATATAAGTTTGTATGTTAAGTATTTCATAGTATAGTATTTAAGGTATCACCATGCCCACCCTGCTATATGAAGAATCTTGTAGTATTATTCTCTACTGTAACATCATTTAAGTTCAATATTTTGTTCTTGCACCACCTATATTATCTTTTAAGGTATATAAAAGGTGTTAACTAGTTAGGTGAAGTGAGATGATCGCCGCGTGTTGGGATCTTTAAGCAATTTGGTAATACTTATCATTAATTAAGAAACTACTATAAATAAACTAGGCTTTTCATATGGCGACGTTTGATTGTTATTTATCATGTTCATTTTTTTTCACATTATTGTTTTTAATATAACATTTGAGTATAAATTTTGTTAATAGTACAAAATAAAATGCTGCTAAAATGTTGTTTAAGTTTTTAATGTTGTACAATCTTTAAAGAATCCATTTTAATTTAATCTAAACGAATGTCTCTTTTTTTTCTCCTTTTTCGCAGATCAAGCATCTTCATCATTTTCGTTTACAGGCCTTCTAATCTAATAATAAACCATCTTTATAGAGTTAAATCTTCTTCTTCCTGGCATT
>FASU01034220.1:2831-18747 GCA_001486225.1 Heliconius pardalinus sergestus
GAATTTGGCAGTAATTGGAGAATGGAGTGTCTTGACACTAGGTTCCCTCTGCCTACCCTGCTGTGTGCGGGATATTATAAATTTTATAAACTCATACTCATATTCAAATATTATAAACTCATACCTTCTCCCTGCGAAGTCTCTCTAAATTTGTTTGTTTTGCAAGAGTTTCTGCTTCTAATTTTTCAATCTTACGCATTAATTTATTCACCAAACACTCTTGTTCTTGCTCTAATGTTTGCTCCAAACGACATTTCTCTTGACGTAACTGTAAATTTACACTTTTATGATAATACTCTCACTTTGTTGACTTTAAAATATGATTTAGTATGTTAAATAGTGATCTTATCCTTTTTAGGTAGGTCTTATCATTTTATAGTTGTTATTTCTTTTTAAAAACCACAATTAGTATTGAAAATAGTATAAAATAGGGAAATGTTCATTATTAGATTTTTTCTTTTTCAGCTTCACCCCAGTATCCTGCATATATCAGGCTAGACAGAACAAACCTTGTATTACTTTCAATATGGTTTTAATAGTCCGGGAAATGGAGAACCCCATTCCCCACTTTCCGAGTTTTCAAAACATTCCATATTGAGTTGCTAGAGAGTGTGGTAGTCAACCACACTTTGTCTTAATGATTATCCACAATTGCTTTTAATTATTTGGTATTTCATAATTTAATGTAAATACCTGGTTTAGTTTACGAGAAAGATCATTTGTCAAACATTCCTCTTCTCTTTCATAGTGATGTGCTAGGGTTTCTTTTTCTTTCTTCAAAGCTTGAATTTTCTTCAGTAATGTATTAGAAATATATTCCTCCTCTTGCTCAGCTTTTGCTTGCTAATGAAACACATTTTAAATAATTAAGAAAATTCTTTCATTTATCTTTACAATCGCTAACAGGTAGCAATCTATAGCAGGGTAAACAGAGAAAACCAAGGGTTACGACTTTGTTCCTCTATTTATGCCCAATTTTCAAAACTATGCCATGTAATGTTACCAAAATGAGGAAATAAAAATAAATTAAAAGTCATTATCTAAAATGGGAATCAAATCCACAATCCTAGATATTTTAAAATGTTACTATGACTACTGCACTCAAACATAGCTTGTTTTTTCAACAACACAAGCTGAATTTCATATAGCATGTCCATCATGTTACATTTTCAATATAATTTTAGAAATAATTAGGATAGTGTTGTGTAAACATAAGCAAAGAAAGCAGTTTGACATGAAATATTAAATACACAAATATATATTTTTTATGTTTTATAATAACACTAGTGGACTGGTGCAGCTTCGCCTGCTTACTCACCACTCTTTTGGGTGAATTCAAAAAAACTACAAAACACATGTTCATTGATATATTTTTAAGTCTGAAAAATCGGTGGCAATTTAAAGATTTTTCCATACAAATTTTCAACCCCTTATTTGCACCCTTAGGGGATGAATTTTAAAAAACCATGAAACAAAATCTTTACCAATTAAATCTTTTAACTTACTATATAGTAAGAAAGTTGCTTTTGCATACCCTGCTTATGTGCAGAATACATCATGAAGCTCATAATAAATAATAATAATAAAAAATAACCTTTTTCCAAAAAAATAAAATTAGTATAATTATATAAATTTTTCATCACTCACAATTGATACTGAAGCTTGTCGCAACGCCCGATTTTCCTCCTGCAAAGCCTTGACTCTTAGCTTATATGTATCAAGCTCTACTTTTAGTACCCTGCAATTTTTTTATATTATCTCAAACTTATGTAACTTATGCTATAAAAATAATTTTTACTGGCGCCTTATCAACTAAATAACAAAGTAGTAATAAAAGAATTAATACTATATTAAACTTTTATGAAAATATACAAATATAAATACAAATCGGTAGATAAAAATTTAACCATATTGTATCTTTATAAATATTAGAAAACCAATACCTATTTTGTTGTTGAAGTGATTCAATTCTTTTTTGCAATTGATCTCGCGAAACCGTGCTTGGAGGAAGCATAGCTCCGCCATCGAGAGAGCTTGAATCACTTTCAGACGCTGAATCGCCCATTTTGTTACCTTAAAAATAATAAGTATAAATAAACATAAACAGATATAGATTAATATTAAAGATTTAGCATTAAACATACCTGGGGAAATCACTGTATCATCCATTTGCACGGATCCTTTGGATATAGACGGCGACAAAACAAAATGTCATCAAATAAAATAAACCAAAGGAAATATTCCTCGAATTCTAGTAACTACCATTAAATTTATGTAGAAGCCGCTAACTTTTCGTTCTTTACTCTTGAAAGAAATAAATAAACGTATAATATACTAAAATAATTAAGCCAATAAGAAAACTTAAATCTCGAATAATATGTCTTTATGTCTTCCAGTCATTCCAGACGTTCTATCATCTATGATTTTATTTTTTTAATCCTAATCAATTCAATGACTATTAATGGTACAGCTTAATATTTGCTGTATCGATAAATTAAGTTTTAATTCGATTAAATACTCGTTAACATAAATAATTATAATTAACTTCATTAATATTTTTGATATACTTGTATTATGTATAATACAAAAATATAGCAGTTCTAATTGAAATTCAACGAAATTTTTACATAACAATTATGAATGAATACTATGATTCCATGTGTAAAATACTTACCGGTAACCTGAGGTGCATAGCCATTCGCCACAAAACCGGGAAAGTTTTATACATCATAATATTCAATTATTTTTTTTAGTAATTCTATTTTTATTTATTTGATTTTCAATTTATATTTTATTTGATTTTCAATTCAACTTTTTATTTTATTTGATTTTCAATTCAGTTCTTCAGGCGTTTCGAGCGTGTTGAGCTGATTTTTTTTCATAATGGCTGGAGATGTATTGACGTTAAATCAGAAAATAAAATACGTTTTAATGTCGTCGCTTGAATTGAAATATTTTTTGTACAAGAAAACTTGTTATTTTCTATATTACAAACAAACCGTCTTTTAGAACTACAACCAACATTTCAGTTCTAAAAGACCTTTGTGTTTATTAGTCTTTGGTGCATAGGTTCAGGTATAATTATGATTTAAATTTATGAACATCGATGAGTCTTTGTATAGTTTTATAATATTTGAAGTCAAGAGGAAGAGAAGCTGATGAGCGAAGTGAATAGACACATAATATGGGTTGATAGAAACGAGATCTTTTGTATAGACACGAAAAGAATATGTTTATGTAAACTGTTGTTAGGCTTGACATTGTAAGCTTGATATTTTGTATAAGACTTTGATTTGAACAATTTAAGCTAAGTGCAATTTATAATAAATTTTATAGAAACCTAAGATATTTAATTTTATTTCTTAATCACTTTACTGTGTGGTAAATGTAAAACCACCATTGTCATACTTCAATGTAGATTGTTTTCTATTTAGTGTCGGGAGCATTGTTAAAATGCAATATAAGGTGTTAAACTGATTCTATCTATGTCAATTAATATATAATGCCATAAAAGCCAAAAATTTGAGTTTTTATAATTAATAATAATATATTATAATTATAATATAATATTTATTATAATCCTTAGACTAGACAACACATAACTAGCAGTATAATAAAGGTATAAATAAATTTAAACAATATTTTAAAATTTAAACTTAAGTTTACTACACAGGACACATTGTTAATAAAAATATTATTGTTAATGCAGTTTTACGATATTTTTTTTTGTTTAGTAAAATTATATTGATGTCCATAGTAAGGCAACATTAGTCAAATACGAAAAAAATAAATTTGTAAAAAATGACACACACGCCATAATGTAAATTGCTTCTAGATTTGGCGTTTGAGTTAAAATTTCTGCATTTTGATGCTTAAACCTACTGTTTTCAGTATATATATGGCATTTAAAATGTCGATAGTAAATATTGGTAAGGTTTAGTTCAATAAATTTAACAAACCAACTGTAATATATGCAGTAAAAGAGTATTTAGGTTCGACCAAAAAGATCGAAGCCATTTCGTTTAGCTCATTTAAACGATTTCGAACTCTTTATTATGTTATTCTGTCTTTACAAGAAGATAAAAAAATATTTGTTATGTAGTGAAAGATATAGTGCCTGTGAAGTGATTGTTTAATGTGGTCGCCATAGTTGAGTACTCACTTGATCCACGAAGTCATTGCTGCTGTTGTTGTACGTAATGGGTGCACTAGTGTACAATATATCTGTCAAAGAAATAATTGTTAGTCCAAACTGAATTTTGGCTCGATTTTTTAAATATATTTCTTATTAATTTCAAATCATTGATGTAACTATATTTTGTAAATATGAGTCTAGGGCGTACCTCTAAGTTTCGTAATTTAACACAAAAATCAAAAAATATAACAGTACTTGCATTTCAGAATTAATATTTATTTATAATAACTGTGACTATAACTGTTGTTACTGTTCAATGATCTGCAACCAAATATGATTTGGGTGTATAGACTATAATTTTAATTAAATAAATTATGTATAGTTTTTGTAACTTAAGGTATATATTTTTTACCATTCAGGCTAATACCTTGCAATGGCTCAATATTACCAAATAGTTGGGCAAGGACAATCATTAACTCTAGAAGATTTACAAAGATATTGCCCCAATTTAATATGTTCCGATGGAATAATAGTCAATCAAGATGATCAGCAATATCCACAACAGCAGGTGGTATAATTAATGTATTAATTACATAATAGATTTATGACAAAAGAGATGAACTAGTTAAAATATGTCTTTTTAAATGTTAAGGTGGTAGTGCAACAAGCTGAACAACCTAGTGATATAATTGTAAGTGATGGTGTTCAACCCCTAGTAGTGGGTGATGGTTTACAATATCAACAGCAATACATTATTCGTCATGAGCCACCTTCCCAACAACCTAGAACTGACTTTCAACAGCAGCAGCAACATCAACAACAACAAGCTCTACATAGACATCAGGTAAAAGGAATTGTTTTTTTTGTCTGTTATACAATATTATTGTAGATTAAATGTCTTAGCCCATCCCAACTGTATATAAAATTAATATTATACAGAAGACTCAAAATATCTTTAAATATTTAGATATAGGCTCCACTTATATTACTCCTCTATGGTAAGTATGTATATTTTTTTATTCTAATATATAATTCCTATGGCAGGATGTATTTACCATATGTTTATGAAACATTATTTGTATTTTATTATCATATTTTTAAACATTTTTTTTATTAGCTTAAAAAAGGAAACTTGAAAAAAGGCATGAAATAAGAAAATTACATACAAGCATTACTTATAACAACTAACTTTATTTGTGTATAATTTATGGGCCATCATGCCTCAGCAGCACAGTTTCCGACCGTAAGTGTCACAGTTGTGGGTTCAATTTCCACAAAGGAACATAAGTTATTTTTTTCACACTCTGGTAACAAGACAAAGCATGGACTTGAAATTGTCACTCATTAAATATCTCAAAATCTGTGCAGAAAGTGTGGAACTGGGTGTCTTAACACTAGATTCTCGCTACCATCTCTGCTAAATGTGGGATACGGCATTAAGCTATAAAACAAAAAGAAAACAACTTTATTTGTAGGTGTACTACACATCTGATTTGCCTATGGATGCACAAGTTGCGCTACAACAGGCTCACCAGATCATTGATGCATCACAACGGCCTCAACATGTATGTCTGTTGATTAGATTAAATGTCTTGAATTGTATATAACATGACATTTGCTCTACGCATGCTAAGACATTTTATGTTCAATTTTCAGTTTCATTCTATAAATTGATATTGGATTTTATTATTTGCTGTATATAAATCTGCTTTTATATGTAGTAGATTATTTTAACAATTAATTTAAGAAGGGACATTCTTAATTTCTTCATTCTCCCAGAAATATATTAAAAAAAATTAAGATGGTAATATGATAAAACAAATAGAAAAAGTTAATAAATAAATGAAAGCATCATTGTTATTCAAGAGACTTTAATTAAATAATATACTTGATATCTACTTATTTATGATTTGTATGACTTCCTTCAATTCTGTAATCAAAATAATTTAAAATATGTTTAAAGTTTATGATGCTTATTATAAAAAAAAGATATTAAAAGGCTCTTGGTTTATTTAATTCTTTAAAGCATTTCCTGGTAACTAAGATATGTTTGTAATGAATGATTGTAATACATTGAATTGAATATTCATGCACTCTTTTTTTTCTAATTTTTCTTGATATAATTAAATTTTCATGATCTTATTACTTAGTTCAGAACCATTTTTGTCACTTAAAATAAACATGCTGCTTACTAACAAGACTTCATAAAAACATACTTTGTTAAAAAATATATATTTTTATTTAATAAACTAAACTAGGTGATGGCGTTTAAAACACCCTACTAAATTTTAATTTATTATACTCAACGTATAATATGTTGTATAAAATATATATAAAATAAAAAATTTAAATGATTCACTATTATGTGCAACTTTTATTATTAACTTAAAACCATATATTTATACTAGAATTTACTTTCCCAAAAATCCTTAAAAAAAATCTTACTATAATAATTGTAAACTAAAGTTACAACTAAAGTCCAGTGATTCCTAAAGATATTTTTTTATTATATCGTCACATGTTTTGTCTGTTGTAACATTATATTTTAGAAATGTGAAATTCAATAGTTGGTGAGCCCTGCACATGTATTGTCTCAGCCGACTGTGATACATCCCGCGCAGCAGCCGCCGCCTCAGCCTCCACCTTCGCCTGCGCAACATGGACCACCTCAAACTGTTAGTTTTTATTTCATTGTGTTGTTTAGGCCATCGTGGCGTGTGCTCGATTGGGCTCGTGGCTCGTGGCTCGTGCCCTGGTAACAAGACCAAGTGCGACATTGAGTACCATACTCAACATGTGTCGCAAACACAAGTCTCGAAAATTTCCTGATGCCTGGGAAACATAGGTCTTCAACACTAGGTTTCTTCTGCCCTCCATATATGTGGAATACAGTGTTAGCATAAAATTGCTTAGTATTTGGCTAACATTAAAAGCAGTTGGTTGTTTACTTTAGTATTGACACTTCAATTTCCTTGTAAATATCATTTAGCTTTGAATACTGATTTAAATTATTGCTTGTATATGCTTTCACTAACTTAGTTCATTTATAGCTGGATAGATAAAGATAAATATTTCTCCACATTTTGGACTTATTTATTATTCCATTCGGGGCTTAGATTCCTAAGACATTATCATTTTATCATAGTATGAAAATGGAAATAAATCATTGTTTTGTATGGGGTTTGAACTCACAATTATCGCATTTGCATTCAGACATTGTTTCACTGCACCATGAAGCCTTCTCGGTAATATTATGATTGTGATTAATTTAAGTACCATGAAGAAATAAACAGGGTTACTTTTTCTATCTGCTATTTTTTATATTTTTAGATAAATGTAATGTTCTTAGTTGGCTCATTAATGCTTTCAGCCGCCACAACAGCAACAACAACAACAGATGTCCCGCGCGTCACCGCAACTCATGCAGCATTTGCAGCATCATCAACAACAGATCCACTTGCAACAATTACAGCAACAACAACTACAACATCAGATACAACAACAACACCAACATTTACAGTCCCAGCAGATACAGCCACAGCAGATACAACACCAGATAGTGATGCACACTGCTTATGTTAATCAAGCTGTAAGTTTTTTCTCTATATTAAACTCCAGTATATTTGGGCATAAGAAAACATACTATTTATTTTAGCTTTTGGTTTAGATTATTGACCTGTTATTTACATGAATTCTATATATTTTATTTTTAATTCAAAACATTTTTTATTCTAATAGATTTTTGAAACTAAGAAGATTTTTTCCGCCCTCCAATATCTTTACATTGTAACCATTGTGTCATTATTTGTAACTCTAGATGTTATTTACCTGTAGGCTGTTGGCCCTCATGGCGCAATGAGACGGTATCTGAGTGTTAACGCGATAATTGTGGGTTCAATTCCCACGCAATGGAATGATTTTATTTAAATTATTATTCCTACGCTATAGTAGACGAAGAGTGGCGTTGAGTTCCGCCACTCATGGGGAATGGAGTGTCTGAACATTAGGTCCCTCTGCTCATCATGGGCGTAAGAGGAGGAGGGCCGGGTGGTCCGTGCCCACCACAGAATAGCCTGGTGCCCACCCCAGAAACTTTAGTAACAAAATTCCGTAGGCCGTAGCGGGTGTGGTACAAGGGTGTGACTGTTACGGGACGGTTGTGGGTTCGATCCTCACTCCAGGATGTGAAATATTTCTTCGCTCTGGTGTCGAGGCCGTGAAGCTGATTTAATTTTGATTTTTATTTTTAAAAGTTACCTCGAAAAATAAAAAACAAAATTTACACGAACATATCTGTTGCAAAGCTAAAGTCCAGTTCCCCCAGATAATAACTCTATGCTGCCCATCTTGCTATGTGAGAAACAGCATATGGTAGAAATAAACATGTTCCCTTGTAGGAGTTTTATTTACAACCATTATGTACAGTAATGACTTATCACACACGTCTTAACACTCTAGTATTGATCTGTGATATTATAAAAATACAACTACTTCACTCAGGTACAGTATTTATATTTACGCGTACAAATGATCTGTATTCGTTTTCAATCCTTTCATTTTGAGAGAGAGAGATACTATAGTTATTTCCATGTTGCTTACTGTATAAAATGTAAGGAGAAAAAAAACACACTATTCTTCATTATACTCAGCTTCAAGTAGTGTACATTTTTAATACATCGAACTGAATATACAAAATGAGTTTTACGTTTGCTTGTGAACATCTCATAATTACCATTTACTCACAACAAATCCAAATCTTAAACAGTAGAGACTTTAATATCTAACATTTATTTTTGAGTTTCCGTCGTAGTCTAAGAGTACAATTAAAATTAAATTTACATTATTTTCAGGGAACACCAACCCGCCCAGCTCCACCCAGATTATTAAACCAAACGCTGAACAATCCAAGTGGAGTGACGTTAGTACGGACCCCCCGACAAGTGCGGCCTCGGCGTCCAGCCATGAGAAGCCCAATGCCCACTTCACCTTTACAAGTCACTCCTAGACTCCTTAATCCGCAAATACAACAAGTGAGTACTTTATACACTGCATTTATATTATATAGTTTTAGTTTATAGTTTTTATTACATATTTTTTTGTTTTATATATAGTTGTTACTTATTAGTTATTTAAAAAAGAAATATTTAATTAAAACATATAAAATATTTTATGTGACAAAATAGCTACAAAAAGTTTATTGAATTGGCTTATATACTTTGGCTTTTAACTTAAGTTAAGTTTCAATGTATAGATATATTTTTTTTAAATTAAAAAGCTTTTAGATCAAGAAAGTAATTTAGAGAAGAAATTAAATAATTGTGTAGTTAATTAATTGACGCTAGTAATTTAATATTTTTCGCTGGTAATATAATAATGTACTATTTACCTCATTCAGACCCCACAGAGTCCATCTAGTGCTCGTTGTATGGCCACTAATGGTGCGGGCGTGGTACGAGCGCGCGCTACGCGGCCCGGCTCCCCGCGTGTGCTCAACCCACACGCGGCGCACGCGCATCCCCGCCCACCCAGATCTCGAACGCCGTTGCTTCAGGTAATTTATTTTTAATTCATTAAAAAGCTCACCCAGGTGATTTAATTATAATTATTTTCTCACTCTGGTACCTAGACTGAGTACCCTGCTGTACGCGGTTGTAAAATAACCAATATAGGAAAGTGTTATGCGATATACGCTTGTACAGTGGACGCTATTGCTACAGGTTATTTATTTTTACGTGCTTTATACTGTAGTTTAAATTATTTAATTTACAATAATTTTATTTTGCGGCTCTCGACATTATTGCACAAATAAAAAACCTTCCGCACCACCTAATTTCTTAACTTTTTTGTTCAGGCAAATCAACAACAACAGCAGCAACAACAACACATGCCTCAACAACAACAACAGCATCAACAACATCAATTAGCACAACATGTATTAAACCATCCTCAACAAATTCAGCAACTTAATCAATTGAAACTAACAAATCAACAGGTGTGCAATGGTATTTTTTTAGCTTTACGCCAGGGATGTGATGGATACGGACGGATAAAATTTCAGATTTAGACACAGTTATAAAAGAATTTTTCTTCGATTTCGTCAGTATCGGTTAGATGAGGCCATTGTGGAGTATTGCCATAAGCGCGACGATTGTGGGTTCAAGTCCTACTCAAGGGAATTTAATATTTTCATTTCTTCGCTATGATAAAAAGGCTAACCGCGCCGTTGAGTTCCGCCACTCAATACGCAATGCCTCGTGTTCTATTGAATGTGTCTTAACATTAGGTCCCCTCTGCCTACCCTACCATATGCGAGATACAGCATGAACCTAAAAAAAATGTTAGATATGTATATTTTGGTTACGGAATTTAAGAAGTAGCAATAAATGACTAAATCTCTCTTTTTTTCTACTTTTTCAGCAACAAATTCTCATAAACCAACAAAATCAATCTCCATCACAGCAATCCGCACGTATAATAACGCCGCAAGGGACAATAGTTACGCAGACATTGCAGACAACACTTACGCAACATCATACTGTACAAACAAACCAAAACGGACCTCTACCTCAACAAAATATTAATACGACTCCACAGAGAGCTTCCCCGCACCCACAACAAGTTCAACAACAAGTAAAGAAAGTAACAGTTCAACCAAACAACGCAAACGATATGGACGATCTCGAAGAAAGCATAAAAGCGGTGATAGTCCAAAAAAATCCTGTAACAGATAATCAAAGTCAACCACAACAGTTTCAATCGCCGCCAAACCTAAGACAGAACACAGGTCTTCCTACTAATCAGAATATAAATCAACCTCATCAAATTAATTTTAACCCTCAACATGGCTTCCAACAACAACTCTCGTTCGAGCATTCTCATTTGCAACAGCCGCAAACTATAAGTCAATTATTAATGGAGCCAGAAAATCCAGAAGAGGAAAGACAGTTCGTTTCTTTGCCGAACGGTCAGAGAATGTCGCTTGCGGAATACAGAAGAATACATTCGTCGCGTGTGTTGACGCAACAGCAACAACAACAACAATCTAGGTAAGTTTTACTAATATTAAGTTTCCTAAAATATCTCCTGTCCTGTGTAAAGTATCTGCACTTACTATTAAAGATCATTAAAAATGGTCATAACAATCATAGCCTAAATAAAAATACTACAACTAAAACAGTATAGTATCGATTTTATCTAAAAAGTAGATTGCTTGCTTAACTAATGGATAATTGTTTTAACTCATCATAATTTTTACCTCCGATTTGGAGAAAAAACTAATCATTCTACAATTTTATTGTTATATTCCACAAATTGCATTCATTATTTTAGATAAGTCACTTATTCTTATTACATCTATTTATATTATATGAAAATAAAAGTATATATTATAACCTAGTTTGTATATTGCAGGGATAGTGGACGTCAAACATTAGTAAGAAGTAAAGAACAGCAAAGACCTGTTCAAAGAGTTCATCCAATGCAAACTCAGCAACCGTCTAATCATCTTCTTGGTTTGTACATTTTTAAAAGGCTTTTACATAAAACAATATTATAATAGCTTACTCATATTAATGTCGGGAAGAAGATTCATATTAGTTATTATGATACTTAAATCCTCAATGTATAGTAAATATCCATTAAAATACAATATTATTGTCACTATATTTTTTACATATATAAACTTTTATATATTAAATAAAAACTATAAATTACTTTATGCGAAATTACATAATTAAAATAGTTATAATACAACAAAAAATATATTTTTTAATATTGTGACTAAACAGAATATTACAAAAATATCTTATTTAATATTAAAAATATAGTTACATAATGTTTCAAAATGATAAATTGACTATATAAAAATATTTGCTCTTATATTCTATATCCCTGAGACCGTCGTCAGGCTATGCACATCGTCTAAGCATTTCACATCCTCATTCTGGTAACAAGGCAAAGCGCAGCGTTGAGCTCCGACACTTAACACGCAATGATTCGAAGATTGGGCAGAAAATGGGGAATGCATTGTCCGAATACTAAGCTTAATCTTGCTTTACTAATATTTGCGGGATAAAGATGAAATTAACAAATTCATATTTTACGTTGTAGAAAACAATGAGGCATTAAGTGGCCCATCGGAACAAACACCTGAACCGCAATCAGCCAAAATGTTAATTTTCTTACAAAATGGAGAACAAAGACTCATTACTTTTACATTACCTAAAGAAAGTTGTACCCTTCAAGAAGTTTTAGAACAGGTATGTAGTTATCGTCGTAATGCGGCATATAATATAACGTAGTCATGAGACATAGCATAGCGTTGAGTTTCGTCACAAAAATTAGGCGGAAAGTGGAAAACAGTGTCTCTGAATTTTACTCTATACAACATGGACACAGAAACTGAAAATTTACACACCAGTTACAGTAAGGAAATACAAATAATAATTTAATAAAAGAGGAATTATAATTAATTATTTTTTAATATATATATTATAATTTAATAAATAACTAATATTTTATAAATGTATCATATTTGTTAATCTTGTATGTTTGTTACAGGTTAATGTTCCTTTTACGAATGATACTAATATACAGTGTATGCAAAATACTAATAGTGAAATAGATTACTTTGTATCTGTAGGCTCAACCACTAGAATTGAGGATATGTTAGAAAATCATCCAGTGAGTATATCTTTATTTATTTACTACAGATATATTGACGCCTTTTTGGTGCAGACAGGAAGTATCTCATTCTTTACACACGCAATGAATGTTTTCATTTACACTATTTTTATTTCCATGATCAGGTAAGATAAAGAGCAGAGTTGGGATCATCTTAAAGTAAACAATGGACTTGGTCTCATTCTTACTATTTATATTCATTATATGTATATTATTTCTAATCCCGTTAAACTCGGGATAAGCCTGCTACAAAATAAGACAAGGAAAATGATAAATCTTTGGTCCTTCGTGAATCGATACCGCGGTGGCGCAGCGGTATAGCTTCCTGTCTTTAATGCGGCATAAAGGTCCACACTCAACACGCAATGTTTTGAAAGGGCGTTTTAACATTAGGTTCAGTCTGCCTATCCTGGTATACGCAAGATACCGCGTGAAGCTAAAAAATACCGAATTGAACTTAATTGACTCATCTATGTTAGTTAATATAGATCATTATTTTCGTACATTAAAATCTAAATATAATTCCTTTACAGATGCTAGTTAGAGAAATTAATAATAGAAACTCCCCAAGTGTATTACCACAAGCACCAAATAGTGAAATATCAACTCCTGAAAAAGGGCCCTGCCCTGAAAATGGTATGTAGTTAGTTGTGTTGTTTATATATTTATTAAATAAAAAATAAAGATAGTCAACTAAGTAACATGTTATTTTAATTATTTGTAAACTGGGTGATTTTTGGATTTTAGCTTTAATCAAATGTCTGATCAATATGCTCCCTTTGCTTACCCTGCTACATGCGGGATACAGCGTGCAGCTGCAAAAAAAAAAAATTTCCTTTAAATAAAATCATAGACACCATTCGTGGCCTGACCAATTGATACCGAAGGAAAGCTAGCGTTCGGCGCCAGAATTCGGCGAAAAGTAGAGAGCGGGGTGTATAAATTATCCTGGCATTGTGTGATGAAAATATAAAATTTTTCATTCCTTAGAATCGAATCCCTCATTCTTTTTATATATATTTTTTATTATGATATGATTCTTTTATTATTATATGATATTATTTTCTGTCTACAGTAAATAATAGTCCGTCATCCCCCGAGCAGCGTTCACCTCCGCCACGTTACGTTGAAGGCATGTTGGCTGTGTGCAAATTCTGTGGATACACTGGCTATGATTTTAGCAGATGTGAACGGTATATATTATATAATTTAATCTTTTTTACACTGTAACTGTAACTTGTAAATAAAGCAGTACACTATTTCTAATTAAAGCGCGGCGTTGAGTTCCGTAGCTCAATACTCAATATTTTGAAAATTGGATAGAAAGTCCGATCAGGAGAATCGATCTTGAGGCAAATAATATATTTAGTAGTTTAAGTATAATGTGAATATAAGAACCTACCTATGAAATTTTTAACATTTCACTCAATATGTATATGAAGAATGTTTATTATTTTTGTATATCTATTAATATTAATTTTGTTATCCAGATGTAAAAGAGTGTTTACTGAAGAACCAAAAAGTGTCCTTGCAAGTAAAAAAGTAGAACAAAAGAAGAAGGAACCTGAAAAAACACTAGATAAGCAAATGTAAGTTTTTAACCGACTTCTGTAAAAGGAGGAGGTTATTAATTTAATTCGACTGTATTTTTTTTAGGTTTGTTACCTCAGAATTTTTGTTTGGGTAAACTGATTTTGATGATTCTTTTTTTATTTGAAATCTGGTGCTTCCCATGTGATTCCATTTTGATTTGGTAATTTTTCACAAAATGTTATCCATGAGAAAATCATACAAGACGTGATATTCATGCCAACCAAGTTCGATTATTCTTTTTTTATTGGAAAGGACACATTTCAAGGGTAGCTTGATGAGAGTTTGATTAGATACTGATTATGGGATCCGGTTGAAGTCGGGTTTTTTTGTTAAATTTATGTTCATAAAAATTTATGTTTATAAAAATAGCTACAAGCCGTTGTCGCGATGCATCGGCACAGCGTCTGACTGCAAACGCGACAGTCGTGGATACGTTTTGCGATTGGAGGAATAAATAATTTTCATTTTCTCGATCTGGCAAGGAATCAAATCAAAGGGCAGCGTTAAGGATCGCCCGTCAGCATATAATAACTCGAAAATTTGAGTGGTTTAACACTAGGTTCTCTCTACCTACCTATATGAAGGATACAGCATAAAACTGAAAATAAAAAAAATATATAAAATTGTATGATGTTTCTCTACAACATGAACTTTTTTTCAGTTCTCCTGATACTATTAAATTAAATTTATTGAAGACAGTGAAAACTTTAAATAATAAAAATGTGAGTATTTTTTAAATTCATTATTTATATCTTTATAACCAAATCGCTTTAACTGATATACACTTAGATTTTAAAAAACTGCATTACAAATCTTTATTTAGATTTCACATATTAAAAAATCGTATCTAGTAGAGAATGTTTAAAATATTAAATTATATATATTTATATTTAACATAATGTTGTAAGAGATATGTTTTTGCTGTTACCCCAAAAAATAAGATATATAATTTTGTACTATAAAGTTATTGTACTATTTGCAGTTAGTCATTATTATTTTGAATTATTGAAAAATATGACTGCCCACATCTATCTTTATTTCTCTTTCAGAAAATGATAATGTTTCAAACATTTTCGCTTAGATTTTTAAAGACAAACTTTTGTCTTAACCCAAAAAAAAATAAATTTTTTTAGAAAATGAACATATTAAAAACATTTAAGTTGGTTTGATAAATCTGGTCAGTTGAGTTTTGCAACTCAAGACGCAATATTTATAAATGAACGAAATGCACAGATTTATAATTCACTTAGTCTAATTCGAAAAATTTGCTATGCAGAGAAAGAATATAACAGCTATAAAAATCAAGATAATAACTATAAATTTGAGGATAATAAACTTATTGATATATTAATTTTGTTAGGCTGTCCTGGCGCAGGGGCGTAAGGGTATGATTCCAACGCGATGGTTGTTGTTGAATGATTTCATTTCTTCGCTCTGGCACCAACACAAAAGCCTGGCGCTGAGCCCAAAAAGGCAATAACGCCTCAACACTCAATGCCTCGAAAA
>FASU01034242.1:2378-12851 GCA_001486225.1 Heliconius pardalinus sergestus
TTAACACTGGGTTCCCTCTGCCTGGTTCTACCCTGCTACGTGCAGGATTAAAAAAAAACTCTTAATTACGTAAACGTTTCACATTACAAATAAAACCTGTATATCCTCTATATATTTCAACGATATCTTGACCTACGTCTTATTCGTATATGGAAACATGAACTACTAGATCTGCTTAGTAATCCTTAGGCTTATTACAGACAAAAATGTTACATTTCATTCTATATTCTTATTTATTCTGTTGTATTTTTTGCTTTTTTTTTAATAATTATAAAACATATTGAATTTTTTTCTTCTCTCTCTCTTTTCTTATACTTATTTTTTTAGGCGGTATGGAATACCTAGACGTATTGCTTATTACAAGAGTAAAAAAAATGAAAATATTAATAACTAATAATTAATTGTCCCGAGTGGGAATCGAACCCATGACCACGTTGGCCTCTAAATCGGTTAATACTACAATAAGCAATGACTATTACAAAACTTATTATATATTCAAAATGCATCTCAACATTTATCCTAAGTGAAAGATCTAGCACGACTTCACAAACTAACCCCATATAAATCTAGGAAAGTATTCCAACTTAGTAATAGCTTAAACGAATCTCATTGGGAACTGTTGATAACTTTTCTACTATAATACATATTTGTACTTGCGTTTTTAAATCATGATTGAAAGTTTCAAATGAGATTTTTGGAAACCTAGTGGGAATAGAAACCAAAACCAAATACGAATACTTTAAAATTTACTCCACCAATTTTGATGCGATTTTTCTATTGTATAAAACACTTCTTAAGAGAATTCCTAAATAAATTACTTCCAAATCATTGACCCACATATAATAAGGGCATCTTCAGATGAAACATTACAAAGACGAATTCAGTAAGAAAAAATGTGGCATCGGCTTCTTTCATTAAAGAACATTAGAGTTTCGAGGATGAAAAATGAAAAATAAAAGCACATTGTAGGCTTCGGTATGACGCTAATGGTTTTTTATTCCAAAAAAATTTTGTGTGGACTCCATCAGGATTGTTCTTCTCACTTTATATACTTATGTAATATGAACTGTTGATATTTTTTATAACTCCCCTCTTATCCCGCACACAGCGGGTTAGACAAAGGGAACTTAGTGTGAAGACACTTCATTTCCCATTTTCTGTCGACTTCGAAAGGTATTGCGTGTTGAGTGGTGGAACTCAGCGAAGAAATTAAATTATTAAATATTTAATTTCCTCGAGTGAGAACTGAATCCACAACCTGTCGTTATAGATATGAAATAACAACCGTCGTGTTTACAGCCAGACGGTGTTCCACTGCGCTATGACGGAAAGGTAAGAAAAATCCAACACAATAATCCAATGAGAATCTCATTAAAAATAGTACACACTTAGCGAAGACTCTTTAAAAATTGTGTCAGAGCCCGAAGGTTTTAAGTAAATTAATATACTGCAGGCTTAAACGTCTGACAATATCAAAAATATGTAAACATTGTAAATGATGACTTACATTTTGACATTTAGAAAAACAATATTGTTAAAAAGATTGTATTTTTGCAAATTAAAAAGACTTGCATGAAACAGCTATTATTCTAAGAGCATAGAATTTCTTCTTAAAGTATGTATTATAATACAAAGATATATATTTATATAATACTTACATCATATTTTTTCATATAAAATGTAGAGACACCTTCAGAACTATTCACTTATCACTATTTCACGTTAAAGAGGGTTCAAATCTGAAACATATTTTTTACCTTATAATAATTTGCTGGCTCTAAATTAAATATTTGGATGAAGACATTTAAAAAAAATCATTGTATTTTCAAAAAATCTTTATCTAAAAGAACTAGTTACATCATTTTATATTGTTTTCGAACAAACAACAAAAACATCTAAACTGTGAACTACCTATATTTAAAATAGGTTAATTAAATAAATAATTATTTAGCTAAATCAACTAAAATGTAATCATACTTAAAGTCAGCTTTGGTTAACTGAACCCGTAACCAATAACCGTTGCCGAAGTTCAATTGATATTGTTATTGTTCAAGTTTAATTAATTTTTGTGACCTTTGTACTTTATTTTCAAAGCCACACTAATTACAAACAATAGGCTATTGTAATAAAAATCAATAGAAAACAATTCATTCATTACTTTTGATCCTCCCACATACAATTTATATGTAGAATCGCTATTTTCAGTTTATTTAACACTTAGTTAAGTTTAAATTTAGAAACAACAGATTTTTTTAAAGCCTTAAATACCAGAAAACTTTAAGCACTCAGTTCACAACACTGGTAGAAATCCGAGACTTAAATCTGCAAACATTTACAACATTAACAACACCGGTTGCGATGTTATACGCGGGAGGGACGACCGGCAGCAACGTTCTCCTCCAACGGTCGGGAAGGGACTGACTCAAAATTATTAGTTGCCATTGCATCCGAGAATGTACGAAAATTGCCGAATGTACTTCGTGAATGTGAAAGAGAGGGTATGGTGAGAGTGAAAGAGAGAGTCGCGCAGGTAGGGTGGGAGACTGCATAGATTCTATGCTTGTTAATGCACAGGTTGGAGATTAAGTGCCTTTATTTCTTGTTGACAGAATATTAGCTGTCTAAATGAGTGTTAATTTATTATTATTTCTTTTATTTCTATTTTAGTATTTTTTTATGTTTTGCAGGGTAGATACAAATAGCCTTATTATAAATTACAGTTTTCACTGTGTGTCCATTTAACTTGAATTTTGATATCTCATTGTGTAGAATGATGATACAGGTGTCTAAAAGAAACGTTTTGGAAAGCTCTTTTGATAATTTCAACTAATTAATATAGTTTGGTATGTAGTCAATTTAAAAATGCACAAAATTTAGTAAATTTAAATTGATAGCTTGAAATTTGGGCAGCGTGGAGTGTTTTTTAGTTTCACGCTATATCCCAAATGTAGCAAGGTAGGAACGTAGTGTTAAGATACTCCCTTGCCCACTTTTCGTCGAATTTTCGAGGCATTGTGTGTTGAGTGGCGAAACGTTGAATTCGTTTTTTATAAAATTTACATACTACCAAATCATGGAAAATAAAATAAATTAAATATATTTCATCGAGAGGACATCAAATTCGCAAACGTCGCGTTAAGTTAACAAAGTGAAGCTTTGTACATCTCTACGCAATGTCTTGAAAATCGGGCGATGCATGGAGAAGATAGTGTCTTAACACTAAATTCTCTCTGTTAACCCTTCTAAAAAAAAAACTTAACAATGTTGAGTTAAACAATCAGTAATTTAATTTTTCAATTTCGTAATAGAATGATGGTGGTGTTCGACACATTTGTGTCAATTGTCTATCAATTTGCCCTGAATTATATAATGGCGGATATTTCCCGATAAATGACTTTGATAAGTGTCAGTCGATTGTTGGGCGAAGCGATAATAGTTGGAAACTGAAATAGACTGTGTTGATCACGCTCACAGATATCAATTAACGTTTAACTGATGTTAAATCTGTATATTTGTATTGATGTATAGATAAAACGATTCAAATAGTATTTAATTTATATTTAAAAATTCTCTGTTTAGATAAAAATAATTTTTTTGTGTTTCCATAGGAATTTTCAGAAATCTTCTTTTAGTGCTCACCTACATAACCATAATTCATTAAATTTGTATTTTCTAGGTCTAGTAGTCTTGTCTGTATGTTATCTGTCAGTCTCTTAGATGCAGAAAATCTTATATTTATAGAAAAGCACAATTATAACAGAAGGACAAATCGCACAGGTATCGAGGCACATCGTGGCGTTAAGTTCCGGAGTGCCTAAAAGTTTCCTCTGTCTACCCTCCTACGTGCTAAAAAAACGCATAATTATCATTCATATTCTGTATTGTAGGTAATGAATTAAATTATTAATTAATTATTATATTCTTTATTTTTATATTACATATTTACATAAAATATATAAAATTTCACAATTCAATGCTACAAAACCCAAGTCGTCGGACATAAATGAAAAATGAATATCGACATTTTAATGTCACAAGTTCAGAATACTGTTTTAAAATGCAGTAAGTAATCGTCGATTTAAACTTCGTAGTTGTACCTTACAAAAGAATCCTTTCAAAGAAGATTTACATTTAAAATGGGGGTGCCTTGTTAAAATGCTTCAAGCGATATTGAACCTTGATCCATTGTGATACAGTATAGAGATTTCTCTCGCATATTTCCAACTACGGTACGGTTACAGGTGTTAAATAATAATATTCAGTAGTTTATTCCAGTGATTTGTGTTGGCTCAAATATATTGGATATAGCTAAGGTATTTTCACAATGTAGGATTTTCTAAGAAAATTTAGTGTTTTCTTTAGTGTTTGTTATATGTGTTTGCTATATATGTTTTAGAGATATAGCACACTGTCCAGATTGATAGGATATAATAGGTACGAATGTATAGAGCCTACTCTATTTTTACCCCCTCGAAGGGTTCTTTAAAAGAGTAAAAATAAATATCCATTGTTTTAAAAGTCTCAAAAATGGTTTGCGAAAAATTACTCATTAAAATGAGTTCCCAGGTTCCCTCTGCTTATTATGTTATGGGTGTGAAGCTAAAAAAATAAGCTTAATAATTTACTTAAGAACAATAAATGTTAGGAAAAAATATGAATATTCTAGTTATTCTTAAAGAGCTCATTTAGGGAAGAATTCAACCACTTAAGGCTACTTGTCAAATTTGGACAGAACATGAAGAACGGAGTGCTTTAGCTTTAGATTTTCTATGCTTTCCGACTAAATCCGGCATAAGGCGTCAAGCGACGAAACTAAACAAAATCTTTACTTTTTGTTTATTGAGTGACAAACGGACAAGGCACAGATGAAATTACTGCAATTACTATAAGAAAGCTTATTTATCTAAAATACTACAGAAACGGGAAAAAACGAGAAAATTAAGAACATACAAATAAAATTACTCTGTTAAAAAAGTAAATTAAGTAAATTGACATTTTCCATGTATAATCCTCTTTAAGCCCTTTGAAATATCATCTACAATGACAATTAGCAAGTCTGTCTTTTACAATATTTACGAGCACGGTCCGTTTCGTTATACGTTTATAATTTATTGTTTGGAACTAAATTAACATAAATTTCTTAGTAACTCTCAGTAAGGATAGACTGACTGTAAATACGACGGTTGTGGGTTCGATTCTCATTCGGGGGATGTCTCATAAACAATGATCATGCTTATTTACTACGGGATAATCACGTAAGGAAAACAATCTAGTGCTAAGATACATAATTCTAATTTTATTTCGTGTTGGCGGAATTTAACACCGCCTTTCATCTAAACAGATTATTAAAACAAAACATTCCCCCAACTGGGGAAATATTCCGCTAACTGGAAATCATACCCACAATCTCAAATCTCTCTCTCTCTCATATCTGATATATGAGACGACTAAGAGAGATCAGATCGAAAACCTCATATATCCGCTGTAAGCTCAAATAGGCAACTTCCTAACTTTATTAGAGCACACTTCTAGGACCAACGATACAGTGCCTCTAACAATAACTAAATATGTATTATTTCTTTTATTAACTATAACTATATATATATATTATTTTTTATTTATTTATATCTTTTTCGAATAAATAAATAACAGACAAATTGCTAATACAAGGCAAAGCGTGGCGTTGAGTTACGCTATTTAACACACAACGCCTCGAGGATTTGGAGAAACGGAATGGAATCGGAAGTGGGGAGCGGAAGTGTCTTAATGGGAACGGAGTATATAACGTTGAAAGAAGTATCTCATTTTTTTTAAAATAAATAAATAAATACAGACTTTACAATGCTATATAGGGTAGTTGTAGAAAAACAAAACCTTGTAAGAGTAAAATCGCCATACAATATTTTTGATATTTTATTACTATAATAAAAGGCGCCATATATAGCGAACGAACGCGTTAATACAATATTACGGTTTTCATTTTATGGTCTGTTTATAGGAGTGCAGCTCACATAATACGTTTATTTGTATATGTTTTTTTGACGTCACTACTTTGAAGAAAAAATGAATAGAGATACAAATATGTAGTGATTAGTCACTACCAATGACTACGATTTTATTTCTCAGAATTTATTAACACAATGATGAACCTAGTATTTTTTTTAAAAGCTTAATCCGTATCCGTTTTTGTATATTGGGTTTCCATTCGAAAAGTAAATTATTTTCATTTACTCGTTCTGGTATCAAGATAACGCGGGGTTTTGTGCCAGCTATCTAAAATCCAAAGAAAACCGAAAATATAGGAGTGTCTAAACATTATACTTTCCCTCGGCCTACCCTGCTATATACGGGATGCAAGCTCAAAAAAGAAAGAAATTCTTGTCAGGTATTACATTCTTATGAATAGAATGATTTGTTATAATATAGCCCATTGACCTTTGATGGATTGGATATATGAACTAATCAATACTAAAAAATATTTAGAACTTCCTGAGTTTAGCGCGCTCAACCAAACATACTATACAGTTCTATAATTATAGTATAGATATAATATTACTGAGATTCTTGATGACAAGAGTAATATAATGAGTTTGTATTTGCACGCATTATCACGTCCCACACATGTTGGACGTGTATGGAGCGTGTTTACTTGTATCGTGGGCGAAATCTACGATTTATTGATTTAAAGCTTACCTGTATCTATTTTAAATGAGTATTATTCGTAGGATTATCCGCCAGAATTAATCGTTATTTATTAATATTTTCATTTCTACGCTTTGACGCCAATCCGAAAAACCCGGCGTTGAGTTTCACCAGTCAACACGCAATGCCTCGAAAAATGGGGAGAAAAGTGGGGAACAGAATGTCTTAACACTAGGCTTTGCCTATCCTGTTGTTTGCGGGATAGATCGTGAAAAAAAATGTATAGAATACATTTAACAAATATATATTGCTATACAGATGCAAGCTTCCAAGATCTTTCACTAGCATTATACTAAATGATTTATTCACCAAGTCACTGCATCCGAAATGGCTACCGGTTCGTCATACTCGTAACTCGCAACGGTCGCAACAACGTCGCAGTAAACAATGAGAAGATATGAAAATTCAGTGGGATATATGTATGTGAGGACAAAGATTAACATTGTATCACCTTTAATAATATTTGGGATTAGTTCTTATCTATGGTTTTACTGCTGGTAGCGTAAATTTTGTTTCAATGTAACAAGTTCTTTAAATAATATGATTTCATGAGGACACAAACGGGATCAAGATTTTTTAAAAAATCCATATAATAATGTATTTTAGATTATCAAACAGTAAAAACCTTCAAGAAAAACATTTAAAATGGAACAACAACAACTAAGAAATAAAAGAAGTGACTTACCATTACATTCTTTCTGCTGTTCCTAAAAACTCTGAAGATTTTGGATATAGACACACTCATCTAGCCCTTTCATATCTTTCACAGCAACACTAAAAACAGTATGATTCACCCGTTCAAAACTCTTCTTACTCATGAGCTAGTGTAAATTTAATACGTATTCTGAACAACGGAGTTGAATGATATATCCCATGAATATTCTATCAGGTATTATCGCGCATTGTGTACGCGTAATGGCTACCGGTCGGCAAAACTGGTATCCGTGTCGCATTAACATTAAAATACTGGACCTAGAATTGCACCTTGTGACAGCCCTTTCAATTGATCATATTTCGTCGGCTTTAATGTAGTAGTGCTTTAAATGTTCAGTAGGAAGTCAATTACTGGTTCTATTTTGTTTAATTTAGATAGTACATTTTTATCGCAGAAGAAACCTGGAAACCTAGTGTTGAGACTCTCTGCTTCTATTGACACACGTCTGTGACACCAGTCCTGGCACAGGGGCACAACGACACACGGCAGGTTACAAATTCGATTCTCACTCGAGGAAATTAAATATTTAATATGTGCTCGGCTATGTGCGGGATACAGAGTGGAAAAAGAATAAAATGACGCTTTAAATTCTGCATTACCTAATCACATTTCATAACTGACTCACACATAAGATATGTCTTGAAAAAAGTAACGTTCGCGTCGTTCTTAGTCGTAAAAGATCCGCTCTTATTAAGACATTCTTCTCATTTCTCTACTTTACATTGTAAATGCAGTATGAATCGACATTCCTATAACTGTTTTATATTAACGATCAAAGTTTTTTTGATGGAAAAAATGGCCTTAATTAATTTTTGGACTTGCTTCTCGTTTTACGTTTGTAAAAGATTGTTAATCCAGAAAGATTATTATTAAAAAACCAAACAGCTTCACGCTTTTCCCATACAGCATATAGGGAACCCAGTGTTGAAACAATCAGTTTCTCAATTTTGAAGCAGGGAAAAAGAAAATTATTTAAATATAATTAAACCTGCAAGGGGATTGAACCTACAACCGTCGCAATTTTACTCCGAAACATCAAACTTTATGCAAATATCAAACAATATAAAATATTTAAATTAAATTATATTCTATAAAGATAAGTATGTCTTAAAAATATTTACCTAGAATAGATGAAACATGAAAGACGGACAGAAAATTAAATTATGTCAATTTTAGCTAAAAATGTTACTTTACAACTTTAACAATGTTGCAAGAATCAATGAATAACAATGTTGCTGCATACATAATATTTAAAAGAGGTTTTTGTCCATGGACTGCCCTCGCTCGTAATATTGAAGCTTCGATAGCATCACAGTCTACTTGCGATCAATCAATTATAGTCTTGGGTTGAAATTCCTTGTGGGTACTGTTCTATTTAAGAAACATTGACCAATTGTATTGGCTGTCACGCTGTCTCCAACATATAGCAACGTAGATAGAGGGAACCTGGGAACCTAACGAATTCTGAAAGCATAACAAGCTCTGGAGTCATTGCGTGTTGAGTGGCGTAACTCAACGCCGCTTTGTTTTATTTTAATAACAAAAAGCCAGATGACCGCCCTTAAATAATCTGAAGTGATTTTATATAACGCCTCTGTTCTCAGTCAAAAGCGTATTTACCTTACAAGTGGCGTCTTCCGGATAAGGCTCTTACAGTCTCCACTGTATAATGTGGAAGCCTTTTGTTGAGGGGAAACGTAAAGAAACGTAGAAATTAAATGGAAATGCTTGATTTGGTTTATTTTCTTTTAGATTATTTCGATTAAGAAAAGAAAAATTGTGTAACGATATCTCTGTTTTATTATATATCTTCCATATGCTCTCCTTACAACGTGACAATGGCGAAGTAATTAACGATTAACTGGCAAGAATTAAAGAAAAGAACAGAATAATAAATATTTAATCTATGTATAATACATGTAAAAGCTTTTCCTTGTTACCAGAGAGATATTCAAAATAATAATCATTCCTCGGAAAGGGAATCGAATCCAGAACCGTCACGCTTACAATCACGGCAGCCTGAATAATTCCATTTACTTTCCCTCCTTTCAGCGAATTTGCTCAAAACTTGTATCACTTCTAGCTATTTATGGTCATGGGCTTTGTTGGAGAGAGCTTTGTGAACCCACAATGAGAGTGTTAAACGGTGGTCCGGAGAACGCCTTTGAATGACCTGTCCGGATGTTGCGAACTACTGAAATAATTAAATTAAATGTGTTTGTGATTTTGTCATCATTTTAGTGTTTTAGTATATTATTTTGTTATTAAAATGATTGACTATAAAATGATATAGTGAACTTAATATTTAGGACAAATTTCAGAAAATCCTCTTTTAGTCCCTGTAGGTGAAGAGGGACTAAAAGAGGATTGTAGAATCCTTAATTTTCACCTTTTACATTAATTAGATTTATCTAAGCGTTTTCTTCTCAGTCACTTTAGTAACAATATATTTTTATTGCGTAAACTTATAGAACTAATACGCTTACAAGACTTAACAATGTTATCCTGAATGGGAATCGAATCAGCAACTCTCGCGCCTAGAGTCACATGTCAGTGCGATATAATTAGAAATCATTCATTTCAAAGAGAACGAGAGAGAAGCTAGGTAATGACGTCAAACAACTCTATCAATATCTATAGATCGATACATATTTATTAGCTATTAGAATCCCGTAACAAAACATCGTAGAATCATTTTAAAATCATTCATCACTTTCGTAAGTTCTATACAGATTTATTTGTATTTATGCCTTTGTTGGTATTAATGATGGGGTAATTCGCTGACTCACAAGTTTAGTAATGTATACAGTGGATGATGGTTCTGAAAAATTGTAGGGTATGCGACCCTCGTATGGAAGTAGCATCTATTGAAGTGATATATTGTAGATTTTGAGTGGTTTTAAATATTGTGTTTTAAGATATTATAGCTTTACGTTTTTTTAGAATGATATAGGACTATCATAGTGTTGGAAATTTTCGAAACATGACGTTTGTGTGTGTGTAAAAACATTTTACGCACACACACACAAATTAACTGTAAGACAATTGTCAGTGTG
>FASU01034282.1:0-11662 GCA_001486225.1 Heliconius pardalinus sergestus
GGGCGGCGGGGGTGGCGGCTCGGGTGGGGGGGCGCTATCGGCGCTGCTGTGGTGGGCGGCCAGCCCCGAGCCGGCAGCGCGCGCGCTGCAGCCGCGCCTGCTGCGGGCGCTGTACCGCGCGCCCGCGCATGTGCTGCGCGTGCTGGCGGGGGCGGGCGCGCGCGACCCCGACGCCTTGAGGAAGGTGAGTTACGGTGTCACCAAAGGAGCTTATTGTTCATCTTTTTCTATTCCACTAATTTTAAACATTTTTAATCCTTGATGATTATGCTAGACATCGTGTTTAAATATTTCAATAAAGAATAACTACGCTTATTTGTAATATATTCGTAAGTACATTACAAAATCTACCTACGTTGAATTTCGTAATATTTTTTAACAAATATGTTTAAGTAAAAAATATATAATTTCTTTAAAAAAAAAGCTTTCATTACTGTTCGTTGTTTAAAAAATAGAAATAAATTTATGATAATAGATAAGTAATTTCATTTCCTTATTATTATTAAAACATTTTTTTCGAAATTACAATTTACCGACACATCAACTCTTCAATAATATGTACACCCAGCTATCAGTGTACCTGCTGACGATGGTGCAGCACGTGCACCTAGAGGCGGAGGCGGGCGCGGGCGAGGCGGCGAGCGTGGAGCTGGCCATCACGGACTGGGCGCGCGCGTGGGCTGTGGCGGCGCAGGCGGAGCTGGCCGACAGCGTGCGCGGCGCCGCGGTTCCCGCCGCCGCCCAGCGCTGCCTGCGCGCCGACCGCCAGCGGCGCGCGCGACACGATGCCGCGCCGCGCCACGCCGCCGCGCTGGCCCGCGCCGCTTTCGCACGCGAGGCCATGGCCCAGCGCACCACGGACGCCGCCATGATGATTACGCGCCGTGTCGTTGAAACACAAAATGCAGAGCGCAAGGCCTTTTTAGAGCATTTGAGACGTGCGCACTCGTTACATACAGCTGCGCAATGGCAACCAGTCATTGATCGCCATACACATGAAAGAGGTACTTTTTATCTATTCATTTATATACATATTTCTCCTTCTTTTTTCTTCATGACATTCACTATTTTATTTCATTTGTTTCATTTCAAAATATACGAATATACTTTTAGTATGTTTAATCCTACTTTTGTATATTATATCATTTAAAAAATTAAGTAATATTACGAGTATTGCTTACGTTTTTAAAATCAATTTCTAAAACAAATATCACCAGTCCCCATAATGTACCAATTAGGACTGAGAATAATCCAGTCCCTACTGTACTGACTGCACTGACAGTAACTATAAAGTCCCCCCACTGCTCAGGCATCTTCCACAACCCGCGCGGCTATCCGCCGGCGTGGGTGCTGGACAGCACGGAAGGGCCCGGCCGCGTGCGCGTACGACTGCGTCGCGCACATTTGTGTGTGTCACCAAGGCATCTTCAGGAACCCTATAAATATAAAGCTGGTAAATCGTTTCTAAATATCATCTTAACAAATTTTAAAAAAATATACTTTTATTAAAATTTAAAACTCTTTAAATTTGATTGTCAGTATTCCCAGTTGTTTCACCAGAAGGTTGTCTGTACTTGCTTCGCTTTCCCCATTTCAGATACCTCCAGCTACCCGGCGCCGCTTGGCAGCGTGCTTGGCGCGGGGACGGCGGGCGCGGGGGCGGCGAGCGCGCAGCTGGCGCCGGGCGAGGCGGTGGCGTACATGGCACGCGTGACGCGCGTGGCCGTTGACCGCGAGGAGGGCGGCGAGCTGCTGCTCACCGACCGTCACCTGCACTTCGTGCCGGAGGAGGGCGCGGGGGCGGCGCGCTGGGCGCTGGGCGCAGTAGCGCGCGTGGCCACGCGGCGCTGGTGCCTGCAGGAACGTGCACTGGAGCTGTTCCTGTGCTGCGGACACGCCCTGCTGCTGGCCTTCGCCGACACTGACGAGAGGACCGACTTTCTTAATCATCTGTCTAGAGCTCATCTGCCCAATAGGTTATACTTCTGGCGACATATTTAGTTTATGATTTATAATATAAAAATGTTAACGTAATGGAGGAGATTATAGATTTTATATACACATATAGAAAATATATTAATTTTTATACAACATTTTATAATTAAATAAACGTCTTTTATATTTTGTTAGATTCATGATGTAGAACACGCTTTGTGGGCAAAAAGAACTTAGAGTCAGAACACTCCGTTTCCCACTTATTGGCGATAAGGTTGGTCGGTTTAAGATATAGCGTATTGAATGGCAGAACTCTACGCCGCGCCCGCTAATATTGATTTATATATATATATTCCGAGTGATTACTTAAATCACTACTACAGGGCTCACATATGCAACTTAGAAGTCATAACATTTAAATTACTTTTATCAACAGAATGGAACCAGAAAATCTGACAGAAGCAATGAATCAATGGCGTAACGGAACAATTACTAACTGGGAGTATCTGATGATCCTTAACGACCTCGCCGGGCGCTCCTATAATGACCTCATGCAGTACCCGGTGTTCCCCTTTATCATTGCAGACTATACTTCCAAGATCCTGGACCTCACCGATCCAGCTTCTTTCAGGGACTTGAGTAAACCTATGGCCGTACAAAATAAAAATAGAGAGCAACATTATATTAATACCTATAATGTGCGTATGTTTCTTCTCTTTCAAACATCTATTGCATGATACCACGATTTAAAAGTAGTTCAATGGATTGTAACTTATATTAAAACTGTACTTTCGAAAAAATAAATAACCTCATTTTAATCTAGTCATATTCAAACCACGTCTGTAATGTCATGCATAAAATGTATTATATTACATTCAGGATTTGAAGGCAGCTCGTCGTGAAGGCTGCAGCCCGCTGTCCCGTCAGCCACACCACTACGCCTCACTGTACTCCAACTCGGGCGGCGTTTTGCACTACCTTGTTCGCCTTCCACCTTTCACTGAGCTGTTTCTCAACTATCAGGGTAACTATGATATTTCTTGTCTTACAAATACTTAATTTAAATGGCTGTAAATATTGATTTTATATTAAAAAAAAACACTTATTCAGACTTACATCTCTGCATAAGGCGAGGATTTTTTTAGACCATTTTATTTTCAACTAAATTTCACCATTGGTGTAACATTTTATGTGGCTAAAACATGATTTTTACTACTTTTGAATTGTTTAACAAATTAAAGCAGATTTTTACATTATGAAGCGAATTAACTAATTAGACAGCTAAAAAAATATTAAGGTTAAACAGATTCATATAACTAAAATATTTCGCTGATTTATAATTTTAGTAATAATGTTTTTTTTTTATTCTGGCAGACAATAATTTCGACATGCCAGACCGGACGTTCCACTCGTTAGCTACAACATGGCGCCTCATCACGAACGACTCGCCCACTGACGTCAAAGAGCTCATCCCGGAGTTATTTTATTTACCCGAGCTGTTTTATAATAACGAAGGTAACCTCCAAGTTGTTTTCATTTTAACTGTTTTTTTTTGTAGTAGGGTAACAGAATCGAGTGCAAAGACACTCTGTTCCGCATTAGCATGTTCTTAAATGTCCGTTGTGACATCCACGCTAGTTCAACATGTGTATCTCGTTATTCAGAATCCCCTTCTGTTCTGGTACTTTACTATTTCCGCCGATCTCTTCCTTCATATTATATATTTGCCATACTTCGCCACCATACCCATTATTGTCGCGTCTTTTTTAAAGTAGACAATACTTGCAATATGCACTTTGACACTGACGCTATCAGCACAACGATAGCCTTTCCGATCTTTCTTCCATTCTTCTCGTTAATATGGTTGTATAGGTTTTATTACTTGTAAACTCTTGCCTCTATATCACACTGCACATTATAGCACAACGACTACCTCGTCAATCGTTTGGGCTCTTCCCTGGTTTCTACTTTAAGTTGCTTGAAAACCAGAACTTATTCAAGACGAGGCCACACGTCTTCAACAACTTCATCATTTTGGACAAACCATGTTTGCTTTGCGCAGGCCTAGAGTTGGGCGTGCGTCAGTGCGGCGCGCGCGTGGACGACGTGGAACTGCCGCGCTGGGCGCCCGACGCCCGCCTCTTTACGCTGCTGCATCGCCACGCTCTCGAGGCGCCGCACGTGGCCGAGCACCTGCCCGCCTGGATTGACCTCGTGTTCGGCTACAAGCAGACCGGCCAGCCCGCCGTCGACGCGCTCAACGTGTTCCCCGCCTGCGTGAGTACAGCGCCTCGCTTCCCCGCCCTCCCCCGCCTACTGCCTCTGACCCCCTCCCCTTCTGTGCGCAGACCTACTACGGCTTCGACCCTCAGCAGCTGGAGGACGAGCTGGACCGCACGGCGGCCGCGGCCATGGTGCGCACGTACGGCCAGGCGCCGCGTCAACTGCTACGCGCGCCGCACCCGCGGCGCGCCACTGAGCTGCAGCCGCGCCGCCGTCAGCGCGCGCCGCCGCCCCTATGCGCCGCAGTGCGCGGCGCGCGCTGGGGCCGTTACGCCGGTTCGCCCGACTGTGCCGCGCCCGCGCCCGTGGCGCGCCGACGTGTGGCGGGCGCGACGCGCGTGCAAGCGCTGGCGCACCCGCGCGCCGCCGCCGCCTGCGCGCGCAACTCGCTGCTGCTCGCAGTGCGCGAGGCCGGTGATGGTGGCGCGGGCGAGGCGCTGTGCGCCGTGTGGTGGGGGCAGGCGGACGGCGCGGTGCGCGCGGGCGCGGGTGGCGCGCTGCTGTGGGCGGCGGCGGGAGAGCGCGTGTCGGCGGCGGGCGCGTGGGCGAGCGCGGGCGGATGGGGCGCGACGGGTGCGCTGGGCTTCTCGTCGGGGCGGCTGGTGGCGCTGCGGGCGGGCGCGCGCGTGACTTCGCACGCGCTTCACGCGCACGAAGCGCCCATCGTGGATGTGGTGCTGTGCCCGCCCGCCAGCCTGCTCGTGTCCGCTAGTATCGACGGCGTCATCGTGCTTTGGGATCTCAATGAGTTAGTATTGCGTTTCTATTTTAGTAATATAATTTACGTGATAATACTATTACAAGTAAATAAAAATAAACCAAATATAATTATTTCTTATAATTTGGAATGAATCTACAATTATTATATTTACAGTCACAGATTATTATAGTTTACCGTCCCAATATAACAAGATGGCCGCAATTAGAAATATGACGCACGATAGATGGCGCAGTTAGAATAACAAATAAAAGAATAATACAAATATATATTACAGCTTATCGTACATCAGAACGCTGCCAAATCGAGACATGTTACCGGTGCAGTGCGTGGCGGTCAGCGAGACGCTCAGCGATGTCGCTTCAGTGCACGAGCCCCGCGTCACACGTGACGGACGCTACGGTGACGTCACTCTCAATGACGTCGCCGCTGACGTTGACGAGACCGGGGACGATGACGTGAAAGAGTATGAGCGCGACGCATACAATTGTAAGTCGTTGATCCGCGTACACACTGTCAACGGAAAATTTGTAGGTGAGTTGGAAATTTTATGTAAAGTAAAAGATGTTGCATATTGTATAGAAAAAAAGTAACTACTATGGATATGAGATTGTAAGTGATAATGCGTGATCACATGTGTGGACGTACATGTATGGATGAGTGCTCATACGTCTGAATGTGTAATCACATGCCCACCCCAGAAATGCTACTAACAAAAATTTCACGCTACAAAATAAAACCTACACACATATAGATTTGTTGAAAGATAAAGTTAAATATCTTTAGATATGCCCATGGACATGTTTATGTGTTAATAATTAATGATTTAATTAATGCTCCAGTCTATTTCAAAGATACGTTGTGTGTGTGTGTGCAGCCAGTGTGCGCGTGGGCGACGCCGTGACGCGCGTGGCGTACTCGGCGGCGGCGGAGGGTGTGGCGGCCAACTGCGTGGCGGCGGCGCTGGCAAGCGGTGGCGTGCGCCTTTACGCCGCCTGGGACCTGCGCCCCGTGGCCGCCATCGCGCCGGCCGCGCCTCTCACGCCACCGGTGCCGCTCGTGGAGTGAGTGTCCAGCATCTTTTCTAGTTGCTTCTTTACTTTTTACTCTTTTTTATGTTCTGGCTTTTAATTATCAATTAGGATCCCGTATGAACTTGTAGATCGCACTGTAATTGAGTTGACTCTTCTCATCAGAATTGCATTCTGGTAGTTTTTACTTAACTAACTAAAAATATCTATTAACTTAACAAATTCAAAAGTCCTTGTTGTGGCCTAATTGAATAAAATATATTTAGATTTTATTTGATCAAATAAAACTTCACTCAGTAATTATTATTATTTCGAGACTTATCTAATTACATACAAAAAACCATTTTCTTACAATAGTTGGCTTAAATCAATTTATATCGATTTTATCATTAAATACAAAAGATGACTCCTAAAATACAAACTAAAAAAAAATTCTATTTCCTAAAATCCTAAAATACAAATTAAAAAATATATATTTTTCAATTTGGATTTTTTTCAAATTTCGAAAACGCTAATAGTAATGACTTGACGACTTGTGGCGATCGTTCTCCACACGGTTTATTTTCTATATTATAACTTTTGTTTACTAATTCTAAATATGCGGGCTAAATCCAAGTGCGCGAGCCTAGCGTGCAATACATCCCATTTGACTGTACAAGCGACAACTGATCCTTTGTTCTCGCGGAGCCGGTCCTGTGTCTTCTCGCGACAATCGCACGCTTCATCTCGTTCCGCGACTATTCGTAATTACGTAAATCCTATCGCTAATTATCCTTTTATTCTTAAGTTTTTCCCTTTTAATTTCTATTGTAATCCTTCCATAATTTTACCTTCTTTCTTATTGTGTGCTTACTTTACTTCGTGTTCTTTCCTTTTCATAATATATTTTTCTTTGTAAAACTACACGTTTTATATTATTTATTTTCTTTGCCTTATCTTAGTGTAGCGTAACTTTTCTTTATTCTACACGTTCCTCATACATTCTGTTAATTTAAAACGTTACATGCATATCATTGGATTTAAGTAAATAAGACCTAAACCATAATTTCCCGTATTCCAGCATAACCTACAGCTCGGACTCGCAACTCCTATTCGGGTGTTACGCGGACGGCACGCTCGTGGCGTGGGAGAGCCTCGAGCCGAGCACTCGTGCTGCACCCGTGCGATTAGTACCTGCTTTGTCATTACTTTAGATACGTGTAACACATCTAATAAGAGATGCACCGCGCCTCAGGCCGGTTGACCAAAAGGAATACTAACCGGCTTAAACCAACAACCAGGATGTCCTCGCTTCGAACGGGCGTCCCACCTACAGTATCTGTGTACACTCACACAAATGCAAAGTTTAGCTTAAATAAATATGTGATAACTATGGCTGAATTGCGTCGATCAATTATACCCCAGATGAAGGATTACAGTCTAAAAAATGGCAAGAGAAATACGAGCACGAAAAATGTTGTGTTCTTATTCGATTTTAGTATGGTCAAATCTCAGCCAACGTGCGCGCGTGCTTTATAAAATCAGCATTAAACAATTAAATACAAATATTTCATCATTTGGTCAATATTTGCGACTACCATTATTGGTTGGCCTGGACTAAAACACGCTTGAAGTGGGTGTAATAATTTTGATAATTGTTTTAATATTTTTTTTCTTATAGTTGTCCTACAGACCTATTTTTCTATGCACAATAGATATCCTCGCCCAAGAAATGACTATTTAGATTATTAAAACTTAATATATATTTGTATGTAAATTAAATTCTAAAATAATGGGAAAAAAAGAGAAAATATAACCATTATACTGAGATGGTAGTCCAGTATCTTAACGTTAACGTGGCAGTCTCGTGGATACTTTCCTCCCTCTAAGCACCCGTGGGCTCGTTGCGACCACTATCCAACGCGTTAGCTCATTACGAAAAGGTATTGGGAGCCGCGGCTTAAATTTGATAATCAGTGGTAATAAGCCGAACTTTATATTTCGCGATGTCTTTAGGAAAACCACGTCAATTGCAGAGGGTTAAAAACAGTTAAAAGAAAATTTTGATAGATAGATTAGGAATAAAATGTTTATATCCATTACGCGCTATACGAAACTAAGCCTTAACGCACTGTCATAAGGTAAAATTTTATTGAATAGCCGTATTTTTGTGCAATCCTTTATCTAGTGTATAATTGATCGAAGCTGAATTGTAAAAATTGTCTCATAAGATTAGTGCCAACTTTAACATTGTTAAGTTAGATTACAGATTGAAATATAATATTATGTAATAGTGATGTGTGGAAATTCAAGTTGAAAGTATATTTTATTAATAGTCTGTTAAAAGAAGCATTAAGTATGCACATCATTCGAGAGATACAATAAATTTGTACTGTAAAATAAAAAAGACAATGACTACTTAAATTCACTCTAACCTATAAATATTTTTATACACATTTATCGTTTTGTAACAATTATTTAAAATATTTTGATATACATATGTATTTATAGAATAAGGAAAATTAATATAATTCAATGCAATAAATTACATTGTTAAGACGATATGTCATCTTATAGGTAATATTGTATACTGCAGAAAAGCTTGAGTCAGTTTTAAGTGTTGCCAAACTATAATTGCATGTAAGGGTTTTATTAAAATAAGATTATTTCTTTTTAAAAAGATTTAATTCAGTAGAGACCCGATTAACCGGCTTTTAAAATATGTAATATTTCAATAAAACATACATAAACGTATTTATGATAAAATTATAATTCCACGATTTGAGCCCAGTTTTTCATACATCAGATTATCTGGGGGTATCTCCCCTAGAATAAAATGCTCTAGATTACCTTTTATAAACACGTGTGACCTGGTGCTGTGATATTACCTTCAATGTACATTAATTATAAAAAAGCAATAATATGCCAAAAGTTATGCATGGCTGCTATTATTATGTAATCAGTGTTTAAAACCAAATAATATTTGAAATGTAACTTGTAAGTTTAGTGGTGCCGAATGCTTGCCTTTATATTTATTATATTATTATTAGTATGCATAAAAGAATTGCTCATTCGTATCAAATAAGTTGTTAGATATCCGAATACTATTATTAATAAAAACATTTTTTATAAAAGTATAGTATTTTGTCATTTTAATGTTTACATGTAGTCTTCCAATGTCGTAAGTGTTATTTTTGCTGTTATAATTTATATGTAAATGTTCAGTACCGCGATCACGATGCTATAGTGTTTAAATATTTATTGAGTTTTACTACAAATGCAATGGTGGTAGGTTCGATTCTTTTCATTTTCTCGTTCGGTACATAAAATGTCTCTACCTTAATTCACTCATGGTGTTAAAGAAAAAAAATATTTAATCTAGTTTTTGAGAGATTTGTGTGTGTCGTAAAATATATATGAAGGCGACCACGGTTATTATATTTTATTAGATTGTATTTAACTGACTATGAAAATATATTGTATAAATAAAATGTAAGTATTTTTTATGAATTTTACAAGAGGCATTATGATAAGGAATAAAAATGTGTGTTATTAGGAAAAAAATATTTTTAATATTTCATTACCTGTATTTTGTTAAATTATTTATCAATGAAAAGTAAAAAATATATATAGAGAAAATAAAGAATGTTTTATAAAATACAATTGGAGATAATACATATCTGTTATTTTTATGGCTATGGACAATGATTGTCGATTGTTTATTGTTGATGATGAAATAAATATGCTTTACTTCTAACTTAGTTTTATTATAATATATTTGTGTAATTGAGGCCGTCGAGGCGCAGTGTCTGGCTTTTAACTGTAAATTGTGGTTGTGGGTTCTGTTTTCACTTCAAGAAATTGTTATTATTAGTTCCTTCGCTCTGGGGTCGAAAAGTGCGGCATTAAGCCCCACTCAAAAAAAAAAGTGAACGGAGTGCCTTAACACCAGTTTCCCTCGGCTTATTCTGCTGTGTGCAAGATATAGTGTGAAGCTGCTTTAATTTTTTTTTGCAAATACAAGGAATAAAATAATCCCTCTGTATCCTCGCTGGGAATGTTTTTTACAAGTCTTGCTTGTAATGGTCGTCGCCACCGTGCCAAAGACTCCGCCGAGAAAGAATTCCGTCCTTGCACGGGGGAATGCATATATTTAGATTTTCTTATTTCACTGGCAAGGCCAAAGATGACTTACGGGCTTCAGAATATAATGTAATGTCTCTAAAAGAGCGGAAAACGGAAGCTAAACCGGTCAAGTGCGAGTTATACTCGAATGACTGAACATGACGTACTACGTGAATATTCTCGCCAGAAGATTCTAAGAGACTTGTTGACTCTACAAGAGTTAAATATATTAAGATTGCTGTAATTTTTGTGTTGCATATGCACGCTCTGCGATATATATGATTTTTATTTTATGTAAGGCTAGAAGACAGACTAGTAATTCACTTTGATAGTTCTTTAAGGCAAAATAAATAATTTAAATAACTATTATAAGCCCGATTACTATCTGTATGTAGGCTTGCGCTGTCTGTAATGACATATTTATTATTGACATTTTTTTTTGAAATAATGACATATTCGATGAGTTTAGCATTTTTGCGAAATACATTACTTCCAAATAAATTTATTTTTGAATAGCTATTGTATATAATATGAAATATTATTTATAAATATAATTTTATACAAAATGGCTAAAAGCGATATGAAATCGATTATGTCCTTATCTTCAAGAACGGAAGGTAGTACTACTGTGCTCTCTCGTTTGCGCTCTCGAAATGCTCCTCTTCACGAGAGGTGTTCCATGAGTGAAATGGTAAAAATAAAAGAGGCTTTCCAAGCGGCCTACAGGAATAAGCTGCTGCCCACCGAGTTTAGGAACGTCTTGAGGACGCTGCTTAATGTAGAGTACGACGATGAAGAATTCAACATACTGTTTATGAAGGTACTGTTACATTAATGTGGGTAGTACTAGTATTACCTATACATAAAAAGTATAACTGAATATATAGGTATTTTAATTGGTCTGATAAAACAGACTACTATCCCTTAACAAGATATCTAACCTTCTCTAAATAAAAATTATGTGTAGAAAAATTATAAAAGTTATTTTTGCTAAATAAATTTATTTAAGTTACTTAAAAAAAATGCTATAATTCGTTCTATAGATAAACACATCTAGAACTGGTGAGATAGACTGGGATGAATTGGTGTCACATTTGATCCTGGGCTACTTCAGCAACGACCCTGACAACCAACGCGCCTCCCTGCAGCTACCCATCATGGGCTTACCCACTGTGATGAGATCGCAGCACCGCCATCCTATCTCCAGGATATGCTTTTGTCCAGATGTTGATAAGGCTTGTTAAATTATCTAAACATTATAATTATATTATATTCCTGTTTTTTTTTATTTTTTTACTTTCCGATTAAAGATATTTATGTTTCCATTAGAGACATAAGCCCCTTACATGGAAACATTGGTTAACAAAATAAATAGTTGTCTGTCGATCGTATACTCGTATAACTAATACTTTTTTCTTATTCATTTGATCATCCATTTAATTTTTTTTTTTAAATTTTTAAGGTGGATATTTTTAGTTATGTATTCGTATAGTTGTCTTATAACCCTTAATTTTCCAATTCCTTATGCGATTATCTTTCAAATGGTGTGCGATTTATATAAAAAACGTATGAGTGCAATTTTCTCCAAAAA
>FASU01034289.1:0-11119 GCA_001486225.1 Heliconius pardalinus sergestus
AAGTAAAATATTTATTTACGTTTCTATTTCCATTTCTTCGCTCTGGTGTCGAGGCAAAGCGCGGCGTCCTGCTACTCAACACGCAATGCCTGCAGAATTCGGCAGAAAGTGAGGAACGGAGTGTCTTAACACTAGATTTCCTCTGCCTACCCTGCTGTGTGCGGGATATAGCGTGAGGCTAAAAAAACAAAAATACTGAACACCTAGTGTATTCTTTTACAATCATTGTAAAATTTTATGAGTTGGTTACACTACATTTATTTCTTTTTACTATCTAAGCTGCCTATAAAACTAGAATTTTATTTACTTTTTATTTACACTGATAATATTTATTTTTTTCAAAAAAAAGGATAAGAGTTTTTGTTTTACCTGACAGACTTTTCTCAGTATTGATTAAATACAGCATTTTCCTACTTATAGAGGCCAGTTGATTAAAGTGTTTAATATTATCATTTCTTCGTTCTGGTGTTTCTTCTTGCCTTCGGTCACAAAGGCGGCGTTGAATTCCGCCATTTAACACGCAATGCCTCCAGAATCCTCCGAAAAATGGAAAACGGAAGTGTATTAACTCTAGTTTCCCAGGTTCCTGGCTACTCTGTTATGCGGCGTAAAGCTATAAATTAAAATTTAAGTAATTGTTGGTAAACACAATACTGCCTTTCCATATGTAAAATAAGTAATGTTTTCCCTGTACAAATGACGATTGTAAAAATATAACAGAACCTACATAAATTTTTATAATATTTCTTGAGTACATCTTCTATGGGTACATAATAAATAGTAAATATGTATGAAAACACCTGTTTCACGGGATTTTTCTCATAATCATTAGACCTAGGAATTTAAACACTTAGAAATTAGATAAGAATTTAAAATATTCATAAAAATTGGCAGCTTATTCCGGTGTCCAAAAAACTAAGTGACTTTTAATCAATATTCGTATTGAATAACATTAGCGGGTCATTACAAGGCTGTGCGGATTAAAATAATAAGTGTCGAGTGTCCATAGGTAGGTGCCTTCCGCTGGGCGCGCGGCGGAAACGTGCCTCGTGACTCACATGAGGTGCGTGTAGGACGTACTTACGTTTTATAATGAATAGGACTTTAGTATAATTAAATAAAAAACTTTCCCGCTGTGTGCGGGATACAGCGTGAAACTAAAAAAATAGTAATGACAAAATAAAAAAGTAAAATCTTTCGAGTCTTTGAGAATATGTTATTATCTCTATGTTATTACAATTAACGACTCTAGGATTATAACCTATATTTAAACAATTTTCGTTTTAGTAACTGGTGAGAAAAACTCTGTGTCATTTATGCCACTCGACACGAAATATCTTGAATTCTGGCAGCAACTGGAGACCGACTCCTGGTCCTGAGAAAACAAAGTCACTATAAATATAATATAATATTTATAAATAAATATAAAAGCTAATTATATCTATATAGTACAGACATTTTAAACCCTCCGGCATCAAACTTATCTTTTCTATATCTATTATCTATTATCTTTTTATCTAATTCCATATGAACGTTTCTCAATTAACAAGACGTATAGAAAACAAATATTATCGTTAGTAATTAGGTCAAGTGCTAATGTAATAAGGAAGATGAAATCGGCACTGATCTTACTCATACTGAGAGTTACTCAAGCGAGACGCCCCACTAACTAGTCATGTTTCAATGCATAAGAGCAATGTAAGTCGGTATGTATTTGTTAAAAAAAATATTATTTTGCTGTATCCCGCATGTAGCAGGAAAGGCAGAGAGAGAGCCTAGTGTTAAGACACTCTGCTGTTCACTTTTCGCCGAATTCTAGGGACATTGCGTATTGGACGGTAGAATTTACTGTGCTTTGTCTCGATACCCGAGCGAAGAAATGAAAATATTAATATTTCATTTCCTCGAATGAGAATCAAACCCACAACTCACACTCACACTCTTGTACTGGGCCATAACAGGTCTCCTAAAAAAAATCTAAGCAAATACTAACACAATGCAAAAGTCATCTATTATATTTTTACGACCCGAAGCAATAATTTAATTTTATTTTGTTTACAAAAGTTTAACAGCATGGTGGCCCTAACAAGAACAACACTGGCACTGTCCATTGTCTCCCGCGCATCGTAAACTGAGCTGCAACGCCTGCAACGCCTGCAACTGACTTTTTGCGCAACATAATAAATATGTCATTCAAAGAACTATTATTTTTAGCGTCATAAAAGGAAAATTGCTATAAATTCTTATTTATGGTAGAAATTTAACGATGCCATTCTGAAGCACATCACGCTGTAATTTTAACTCATATACTTACTCGTAGATTTAGTTTAATATGATTTTCTAAATAAATCGTTAAACGAGCACTAGTTTAAAAATGAGTCGGTAAACGAGTGTGAGTCGGCACTAAATATAATGTAAACACTTTTTTTTGCTTCACGCTATATCACGCACATACCAGGATAGACAGAGGGGACTTAGACCTACTGTTAAAGACTCCGTTCCCATTAAGATACTTCCGTTTCCCACTTTCCACTGAACTTTGGAGGTGTTGCGAGCTTTCCCTCATTACCAAACCGACGAAAAGAAAATATTTAATTTCATCGAGTGGGAATCGAACCAATAACATGTAACAATTACAGTCGCACGCTTAAAACTTGTTTATATCTGTGACAATTAATATAAAAAATACAGCTTATTTAAGCTGTATTTTTTCTAGATAATTTAGAGATAGATAGATAAAGATTTTTTTCTAGTAGGCAAGATTTCTTGCCAAATCACGTTGTATTTATTTTTTTAATGTCATTAAGGAAAAGTATAATCTAATGTAAATGTATGTTTAGATTAAGCGTTAATTAGTTATTAAGTATGTTAACAGAACAGGCTGTAACAGTTTAAATACGTAAAATATTTAGGGAAAGTAGAATATGTTTTACAAATAAATGAATGTCGTACAATAATAATAACAATTACTTATAATTGGAGATGATTTTTATATCATTGAACATATTATCTTAAGGTAAAGTTAGATAATATTTTGTCGAAGTTAATTTCTTTAATGATTTAACTATCGGGCTATAAAGGTCAATAATATATTTAAAAAAATCAGCTTCACGCTGTATCCCGCATACAGCAGGGCAGACTAAACCTAGAGATAAGACTTTCCCTCCCATTTTCCGCCGAATTCAGGACGCATTTCGTGTTGAATGGCGCAACTTAGCGCCGCGCTACGCCTCGACACCACAGCGAAAATATAAATCTAAATAAATATTTCATTTCCTCGACTGGGAATTGAACCCACAACCAGTCGTCTTAACAGTCAAACGCTCGTACCCCGACTTGTTACTTGTCGATATGTAGATTAATAATTATTATTTATTTGCATTTAATCATCAAAATTTGTATATTTTAAATTTCATTCTTGGCAAAATTAGCTACCATTGTTTACTTTGAATATCATTCATTACGTAATTGTTCGGTAAAACAATACCTACATTATAATTGAAACGATAAGTAGTTCTTATATCCAATATATTTATTAAATTGATATCAGATCAACATTAGCAAGTTTATATTTTTAAATATACATATATGAAAAATATTAAAGTAAGGTACACAGGTTTCGTCATTACCTACATATTAAAAAAAAATCATGCGAAATTATCCAGAATATTTATATTTAAAGTTAATTTCACGTCGAAAAGAGAGCATTTACAGGATGAGAGCTAAATATGAGTTAATTAAATGGGGTTTAAGTTAAATTTCATATTATTTCTATTATAATACTGCCTTTAAACATGAACCGAGTCCTATTACAATACTAATTAATATAGATTATAATAAATATTTTACATGTGAAAAAAAACCTAATCTTAAATAATAAATGCGTTACAAGCCTCGCAGAAATTATGAAAGCATATTATTATCTAAGGGTTATTGAAATTTGTAATCAGTCAAATAATTGTTTACATTTAAACGAAAAAAAAGTAGGATATTTGTATGGTAAATACTTAAAAAATAAAATCACTTTTATTCGTCATGATTTTTCATTTGCTCTTGTCTTAATTATAGTAACTAAAAAATATATAAGTTGATATTTACAAACTACTCTCAAGTCTGAGATCAACCTTATAATGGCGTTTCCATTTATAAATGACATATCTAGAAATGAAAACGGCATCTCAAGATCAATCTCAGACTTGAGAGCGAATTATATCCACGAGCAAATATCTGAATACAATTATCACAAAGCCAAAACATAACAGTACCATTGAAGGGGATGAGCCAGTTCGCTTGCGAAATTAAGCTGACTCATAATTTGAAAGAACAGCGAGGTCTACATTATAATTGGGTTGCAGTTGCAATCTCTGTCGCTTTAACCAAATTTCTGCATCCTTACGAAACTTATTATAATAATTAAAAATCGCATTTATTTGACACTTTTGAATTATCATCATCATATCATCATATATTAACGATCTTAAAACAATAAATAATTCACATGATATCACAAAATGCATGCACATAGCATGGAACGCCTCGACACGCCCTGATGGCGGCCGAACGTTTCCACCATCATTGGCGTCCATGTTGGAACAACACAATACATTCAATCTTTGTCCCGAAGTAATTCAGATTTAGCACCTTTCTCGTTTCCGTGAAATGAAAAGTTCGCACTATCTTTTTGTTTGTAGGCTTTATCAAGTTTGGCAGCTGGAAGATCGTTATCAGCACGTGGGGCTGTATTCGCTACAATCGGTATCGGCTTCGGATCTATGTTTTCGCAACGGCAGAACTCTTGTAACCAACGCTCCGAATTATAGGAAGGTCCTTCACCACCCAACTCAGCAGGTAAAATGTCTAGCGGTAGTGAGTCATGTAAAGTGGATAGATTATTTCCATGAAGCACTATTCGTTCCCGTGTCTTCGCTTTTAGATACGGCTTAATTACTGCGAGCGCTGTTTCTACATACCACGGTTGGCCTATAAAATGTATACTTTTAAATCTCACTGGCATACAATCCTGCAAGCAATCTATCATCATTTTCAAAATTTTCGCTTGTAAACTACACGATTGTTTGAATGTGAACTCAGTCCAATCAACAATAATAACATATCCATTGGCTTGATTCTGTGACTCGGCGAGGGTCCGCTCCAACGTGAGAAGCAAGGCTCTGAACACTGACAGGAGCGGGCAGGCATGCGGGGTCCAATTAGAGGCAAACATGATAAGCACGCAGCGGCCGAGCCGGTCTCGTTGCGCCAACACGCCCGGCAGACCATCGGCCAGCGCTCGCAGAACCCCGCCGTCCGCGGACGCCCACAGCTCCGGATGCTCTCGACGATGTTGATGATAACGAACCAACAATTCAAAACTTTGTTGTACATCGTGTTTACGCGCATACAAAAACCGCCGTAGAAAATTGTCGTCTTGACATCGGCTTTTGTCGCGAAGGGCCAAGTTGAGACTTGAATCAACGGCGTCTTTGAGGCCGGCCAGGGCGCGTTGGCGGTCTCCGTCGGTGAGCCTCTTCCTGGACACGTCACAAAGGCGCTCGTTCTGCAGCTGGCGCAGCCTCCAGTCGTACTCCACGTACTCGTTCATGTTGGTGTTGGGTGTGAGTCATGCGTCCCCTCGCGGGTGCGGGTGCGGCGGTACAGTGCGCGCGCGCCGCCTAGAGCTCGAGGCCGACTGCGCGCCGAGCCCGCGCCGCGCGCCGCCGCCATCACGATTCGTTCATTAAACCGCATAGTGCTGCCTTTACGCTCATGAAACGGGCGAGTTACTTGCCTGAATGTTTTAACCATTTAACATTCGCGACGTAAGTACGTATAATATATGAATGTGTCTATTATAAATATATATAACATCAAAAGTAGTAAAACACATAAATCTTAGATCATTTGAAAGAGGTTGTTACACTATTTTATTCTGCAATATTTTTGCGTTTATTTGAATTAACTAACATAAACGAACTTATTTGTGCAACCTACAAACAATTATAATAAAGAAAATTATGAATTATGTAAATGACATGAAACGAAACAATGCCCACCCATTTTTAATTTCAACAAAAATAAAGGCAAGTTACTCGAACAGCCTAAACGAGGCATAACTTATACAGCCAAAGCGAGTTATAAATAAAAGAAAAACTGAAGGTTGACTATATACCGGTCAATTGGCTGGCTGCGGTGACGTCGGCTGCGCGTGCGCGAGTGACCGTCCGAGAGAGAGAGAGAGACGACGCTCTACGCTCTACTGCGAGCCCGTACGCCATTACTTCGACGAAGCCTTATAAGCAAAGTATAAACGGATGGCCGAAAATCGTATAACGTCCGCGCTTTGTTCTCTATATCGTTTTCGTAACCGTAACCGGTAACCCATTACTCGTGTGGCATTTATAAACGCCATCCCATATTCATATTCTAGCAGACAAATTAGAATAAGATACAAATTAATATAATCAATCAATTGATATGACATCATGCTGTATTTTATTTTATAAAAAAAATTGAAAACATAAAAAAATCGTTATACAAATGTATGAAAAATAAAATATATAGGGGCTAAACATTTTTTTTATTAATATAAAAAACGTCACATCCTACGTTAGACATCAACGAACGCAAGCGTACAAACAACTACAATACCTACAACTAACTATAACCTATTCCTCAGGGTTCACTTTCTCTTTGAAAAGTAGGCCTTTTCATATTAGGATTAGAGACGGACGGAGAATAAATAAGACTTCCTCGTTTTATTGACATTAGAGACACATTTATCATTTTTCTTTCGTTACACATTAAATCAGCTTCACGCTGTATCCTCCACACAGCAGAATTGGCAGAAGGAACTTAGTGTACACTCCACTTTCCGCCGAATTCTGAAGGCATTGCGTGTTGAATGGCGGAACTAAACACCGCACTTTGCCTCAACATCAGAGCGAAGAAATGGAAATATAAATTTAAATAAACTCATTTACTCCAATGGGGATCGAACCCACAAGCAGTCGCGTTTACCACTACTAGCCTCACTAACACATTAAGTAAACACAAATGTTCATCAATAGTGATGTACACAAGGGCAATGACTTCTAAAAAATTAACTGTGGCATTGCATCGCGTGGTCATTGACTCGGCGCCGTGCTAGGTACCTTGGATGTAGCTGGGGTAAAAATAGATTTTCCTGGCGCCCTGAGATGCGGAGATTAGCCCTACATGAGCATACCACCTCAGTGCCTACACAAATGGTGATGCATCGTTGAATTCTCAAGAAGTCGGCAAAAACATGATAAATTACCTCTTGTCTATTCATGTCATGTAATACATACCGTGGTTGTGTTTTTTTAATATTATTCGCTAGTCGTAGTGTAAGGGCATGTGCTATTGTAAACGTTGATTGTGGATTCGATTCTAAGTCAAGGAATATTTAATAATTTTATTTCCTTGCTCTTGTAACGAGGTCACGCGTGGCATTGACTTCCGCCACGGAAGTGTCTTAATAGGAATGGAGTCTTAACACTAGGTTCCCAGGTTCCCTTTGCCTACTCTGCAGGATACAGCATGATTCTTCTTTATATATTTATATCTATGGTAAAATTTAAATACAAAAAATAGCTTTAGAGGAATACTAAAGTAATTAGGCGATTTCATTCACCGTAACTAAGATGAAAACTCATCAAAAATTGCAGTTAGATAGTCCATCAGTATTTTAAACTGTAAATTCTTGTTGCAATGAGCTAATACAGTAATAACACGAAAATCACAAAATTTAAATAAATATAATAAATATTATTATTATAAGATTCGTATGCGAAAACAAAACTAGGTCTATTAGGAAGTATTCGATCGATATTCATAGATAAAAGTTATTGATACGTTATCAAAGTATAGCGATATTATTACAAGTGCACCATGACCAGCAGAATAGTAAACAATGGCTGAATAATGATGAGACTATTAAATTAAATGTAATTAATATCACTACTCCTGTTTATCATTTATATTAAATTAATTATTTCATATATAAAAAAAATTAAAAAAAATGTTTCGAAATAATTTCCTTGCAAATTCTTTAGTGGCAACACCAAGTATTAAAAGTAGGAAGTATATTTTAAAATATTACAAAAAAAAATATGCAGTTTCAATATTTAATTGTAACATTTTTTTTTTTAAGTATAGGCACACCTGGCTCGTGCTGGCGTCTGTGCAGTCGACTGAGCAGCTGCACCTCGTGGAACGACTTCCTTTTGGCCGTTTATAGTATTTAAATTAAAACATTATATGACAAAATTTAACTTGAAAAAATATTTAATTTGTAATTGATATGTAATCTAAAATGGCAAATTTTACGTTATTTAGTTCAAAAATAATTAAAGTCATAACGAGATATGAGCTCTACTTGTTGTTCTTAAGGAGTGTTTATTATTATTTTTACAATGAATTAAAAACAATAAAAACAAAAACTAAGTTTCTAGAATTGAACTTGCATAACATTTCAGCAAAAATGTAATATATAGCTCACTTCTAATTTATTAATACGAAATATAGCCTCCTTATGAACCATTCCCCAACCTTCTTGAGTAACGGCTATGAACCTTGAAATTTTTGTTACCAATTTTTAATTGATAACCTTCACTTGTATAAAGTAAGATAAGAATTTTATATGAACAACACGTTTAGTTTGTTTCCGAAGAAATATAAAGACTAATTAGACTGTACGGTGCATGCATCGCTTAAAATATCATAACCAAAGTATTTACTAACGTAATAACAGCACCTAAGTGGCCGTAAGGCATTTTATTTAATCAGTTCATATTACAAATATGTATATGTTTTGTTTTAGTAACAAAACATAATAATCGATTTTTAAGAAATTTTCCCCTTAATTTATACTTGTAAACTACTTTTCATCTATTAAAATTCTAGTGCGTAGCCGGTGGCGTTAAGATCTGTAGATAGGTGAAAACCGTGTTAAAATCCGTCGCTCAACATACGTGGTTTTGAAATAAGGCATTTAGAAAAGGGAGATAACACGTGGGTAATTGGGGCAAAAACAAAAATTATTACAAAAGAAATTTCTGCTAGTACCACATCTAAATGGTAGCTTTATACAAAATCAAATGACTGTAATAATTCATAAATAAACATTACATTTGTAACAATTTTTAGTATCAACAACTTTTTTAGAGATTGATTAAAAGATTTTTATTTTTATATGCCATATTTTTAATAACAAACGAACTGGCTTTAAAGAAAATATGATGAAATTTATGTAAACAAAAAAATGTATATTACTAATACTTTTGTAGAAAATTCAATCAGTACACAATATAATTTTATTAATCCATTATCTATTTTGCTGTTTTTTATCGTTGTAACGGCAAGAATTTCCGAAAGATAAGGTACCTTCGATATTTATAATATCTAAAAGTGATATACTTTTTAATAATCCATGTTTCATGTCTTTAAAAAAATCTGAAATTAAGATATTTTTCTCAAATCTCAATTAGGGACTAAAATACCTAGGTATATTCAAAAATTAAATATTACTGCAGAAAATTTCAATAATTTTATAATTTTTATTATAATTGTATATTTTTTTGTGAAAATATTTGACATCGATTATTATTGAAACTGGATATTATGTAAGAAAATGTAACTATAAAATTCACTTGAATTAATGAGGTTTTAATTCATTTATAAAACAAAGTGGCGGGCGTCTACGGGTGTCCTTTTAAGGAAAGTTGTTTACGTTGTGCCTGATGATGTAAAAGGAGATATTCCTTCCTATAGGTTCATTTAAGTTGCAATAACCATGATTTTTAAATGTGTTTATACTGGTTTTATATTTAGTTTAACGCTCCTCCCGCATATCCTGAATAACCCCTCATTATGGAAATAATATGGAAATTTATTAAACTAAAAAAAAATCTCTTGTTTTGAATTTTGTATTTTATTTTAACCAAATTACCAAATAAAATGTTTATAATGATCATGAGTAAGTAGTAGATAATATTAAAAATCTATTAATAACCGATTTATTTTAATATGCATAAAGATGAAAAATAAATACATTTTAAATTATATTAAAAAATAAATGCCACTAAATGAATAAAATAATAAAAAACGATGATGAAATGTGTTGTAAAAAAAACTACTTCTATAAATATCACTTTATAATTTTATTTTCTGCTGAAAGTATAACTATTAAATTCAAAAAAGTAACATTAATTTAAATCATTAATTAAAATAAATAAATATTAAATAAAATAAATAATAAACGATACCGTTTCTTACCTTCCGAGACTTCGAGATTATCTGATGTGCATAAACATAATTGGCATCGTATGCACATGCATGCAAATAAAATGTTCATACCGTTCTAGAAATCTGGAGAGAGCGAGAGCATTGAGCCGTGTGAAGGCAGGTTTTACGTTACATCTACGTCAGAACTAGTGAATAATTATTATGCTTCATTTACTACATGAACAAGAATATTTACAAAATTTGAATATTTATATAGCTTTGTATAAGTATTATATAATATAGCAGCTCTCCCTTAAAGAATAGAGAGAGAAGAGGAACAGGAACAGAGGGAACCTGTTAATCTAGTGTTTGGACTCCGTTCCCATTAAGATTCTTCCGTTCCCCGTATTCCGGCTAATTCTGGAGGCGTTGCGTGGTGAGTGGAACTTAAGGCCGCGTTTTACCTCGTTACCAGATCAAAGAAATGAAGAAGAAAAGACATATTAAGTAGTTCCTTTCCTCAAGTGGGAATCGAAACCACAACCTGTCGAGTTACAATCGCGCGCTTGTACCTCTGCGCCTAGACTAAAAGAAATAGTTTTTTTTTATTATTTACTTCCTCATCTCACAGAATGGAAGAAGTGGAGAGAGGCCTTTGCCACAATGGGATAGTACAGGCTAGGGTAAAAAAAATACTTTCTCAGTTATTCTAAATTTATCCTAAACTGTAAAATAACAGATTCTGTTTACATTATCCTGCAGTATAGTTTAATATGTACCTACCATATATATTTTTTAGACAAAATTAAAATCCATTTTATTAAAATGTAACAGATTATTATTTATATTTGCAGTTATATATATATATATATAT
>FASU01034481.1:306-16923 GCA_001486225.1 Heliconius pardalinus sergestus
ATTTTGAATTTTTGAATTTGAATTCGAAACATTGCGTTTAAAGAACTACCACAAAAGTTGATATTGATATATTGATTTTATTATTAAGAATTGTAATTTAAAATTTTCGTTATTTTCCAAAAGAAGTAAAATATTTCAAAATTCCTTTCAATTTCTGCAATATTCTGGAAACTATAAACCGTTGGTCTTGAGATTCTATTTCTTCATTTGACATAAATGAGCTTTCCACGAGACTCGAATCATTTTCCATTGTTTCCATTAATCTAATCGAAAACCAAATTAGTTATATTTTTATTTTGACATAAAAAATAAATAATAAATATTGCGAAACAGAGTGTATTAACACTAGATTACTTCGGTCTACTCTGCTATGTGCGGGATACAGCGTAAAGTTATGTTAAGAGATTTCCAAAAATGGAATAATATAAATAAAGAAATATCTAAAACCATTATAATTACAATTAAACTATCATACATAAATAACAATATATAAATTATATACGTACATATAATATAACATACGAGCTCTACGCCAGTAGCATTTCGATCGTCGCGTGAGACGCACGTCGATGCAGTTGCGGTAGCTCTAAAAGTTCGTGAATACGTAATTACATTCAAATTGTGTGTAACTGTTTAGTTTTTTTTGTGAAATTTGCATTTTTATTGTTGTGGTAAGTGTCTATTTTTTTCGTAATTATGCGTCAAATAAAAAGAAATTTTAATTATAAATATTTTTAGGATTCTTTGAAATTATTTCGATATATTTATCTTTTATATAGAATAATTATTATCTTTTACTAAATAATAATGAATAATAATAACAATTACTTGTAAAAAAATATTAATTGTAAAAAATATAACATTTATTAATAAATATATAACAAATTAATATTAAAAATATATAATGTAGAGATGCTTTCTTTACTATATTTTTTATATCCGATTTGGTAGTATTCGATTAATTTTTTTTTCATTATTTTAGGTTATAATTTATTTCTTGCTATTTAGTGTAGTTTTAATGACCATCACTATGGAAATTGATAAGGTCAATTCAAAAAAATATTTAAAATTTTCTTAAACATAGATTCTATTGTGCATCAGTAAGGAAAAAAATATTTTTATGATTTACTTATAAATACACGTTATGTAAACACGCTTCTTCCAGTATACCAGGATAGGCAGAGTTTTCCCCTGCTTAGCCTGCCCATCCTAGTATGATATGATAATATATGATATCTTAAATGGCAGAACTCCTGGCCGCGCTTCGTCTATCAAAGCGAGGAAATAAAAATAAATAAAATGATAAAAGAATAATAGTTTTCATTCTTTCAAGCTGGAATAGAGTCCATAAGGCTTTAGATTATACAGGAGCCATTTTATATTTTTTATTGCACCTTTTAAAATTAAGCAATAAGTATCTAATAAAGTAAAACATCCTACTTTTTGCTCAATTCTAAATTTGTTGAAATAATCCAATTTAGTATCACTGTTAATGATACTTATTTTTAAAATATTTTAAAATAAAGAAGAAGAAATAAAATATTTAAGAAAACATATAAAAAAATTAACTCAAACCTGCGTTTGCAACTGTTTACTATGAACTTAACCGTACGTTTTTACTTATTCGTTAAACATTTATTAGTTTTATATGTACGTAATTTCGTATAGCTTAAAAAAATTGGAAGTGTGGAATTAAATTCGATTTTTTTTCTATTCTTAAATAAATAGCGTTGTCAGATATCTCTATCTATCTAAAAAAATATTATAGACGGATGACTTCTTTCACCATATTATAAATATAGCATATTTATATAAGCATATTATTTTACAGCTAAAGATAAAATTTTGTATTTATAATTTAACATCTAAATATAGAACACTAAAAACAAAATTAAGGCGAGTATTTTATCACTCCCATAATCCAAGAAGTTATCTTATAAAACAATAAATAAAATAACAGTAAACTAGAGAGTAAACACAGAGCCAGTCGACTATCTCCAGTAAATTTGACTCCCGTTCCCAAAAACAAATATTATTGTTCCAGTAACCGCAAAATTAATTTAATTATATGTTAATATTATTCAAGTCGATGCAAATAAGCAATAGCTGTTTGAAGCGTCCATTTCATTACCGACATAGATAGAGAATAAGGAAACCCAATATGCAAATGGAGATCATGATTATACGACTGACTTATATTAGATGATGGGAAGACAAAAATGAGGAATGGTATACTGTTATTACGTTTTAATTATATTATTTACTTGAGGGATGGCTGTGAGTTCAATTCTCACTCGAAGAAATGAAATATTTAATATTTTTATCTAGTAAGGATAAAGGGTAAAGCGCGGCGTTGAGTTTCGCCACCCAACACGCTATGCCATAAGAAATCGGTAGAAAGTGGAGAATATAAGTGTCTAATGGGAATATTGAGAGTAGTTGAACACTAGGTTACCAGGTTCCCTATGCTTACCCTGCTTTGTGCGGGGGGGATTCAGCGTGGAGCTAAGAAAAATATGATGCTAAATGCGATGGTTGTGATGCTATATCAGTGCGAACGAAGTAGAGTAAATTTCATAAACAAAATAATAGCTAGGTATAGACAAATAAAAGATTTAAATTAGGTTTATTCATATTATATTACAAAGTAATAACCATTTATATTTTTTACATAAACAAATAAAATACAATGCCTCATCCTTAAATTATAGCACGAAATTACAAGCGAATCTCAAATAAAATTGTAAAACAGTATCAAAGGCAAACATTGTTTGTACATGAAGATATTACCGACGAACAAACGGGTTAAATGTATAAAGAGAATTTCAATGGGGACGTATTCATAAAAGATAAACGCTTCTAACAATAAAATAAGTGAGTATTTGCATTTGATATTTAGGGTACCGTATCTCAAAATGTTAAAACGGAACCCTTATTCATCTATTTCTTTCAAGACTATTTATCTCAAGATCGTGCTCAAATTAATATTAAGCACTTAGATCTACGGTATCGGATTCTTTAGACAAGCCTACAATTATCGAGTATACAATAATTACTGTAATGTCGGTATATATGTAAATACTTTTTTAGTTTTACCTGTATCCCGCATTTACTAGGGTAGTTAGAGGGAACCTAGTGTTAATACATTCTGTTCCCGTTAAAATACTTGCGTTTCCCACATTCCGCCGAATTCCAAAGGCATTGCTAAGCAATGCAATTGCTAAGCAACTCAATAAGTTGAGTGGCGAATCTCAATACAGAAACTCAAAGATATATCGAAATAGTGAAAATTCCAATTATAAATCGGATTTTTGAAAGTAAACAACTAAACTGTATTTACTTGCTGTTAATACATCGTTTGTACACAATCTGATTTCCGTTGTTACAGAAAAAATCGCCATTTTCTTTAATGCGTTGCTATTTTAGTTTGATTTCGTTTTAGTTTTTCTTTTTCGTTGTTTACTTTAACGCTGTTTTCTGCATTACATAACAGGTGAAGGAAATTTAGTTATAAGACATTCCGTTCCTCACGCGTCAACAAATTTTCGAGACAATCCCGCGTTTTTAGTTTTATCAGAGCGAGGAAAATTTATATAATTAGGTTCCTAGAGATATATTCTTATAATTTTCGCTAGTAAAACCGCTTAATAATTTTCCTTTACAAAATTCATAACACTCTTAAATAACTGCTTATATGACGGTAAACGCATAACGAAAAATTGCGGTGCAGAACGCTGAAATTTGGCCTACTCCCGTTTTTTGGGGGGAAATAATTACTCGAAATTCTAACGGAAACGGGTAAAATTATATTTTAAGCTATATTGTTTACGAAAACGAAATTATGGACGGCCACTAGTTTATAAAAATTCATCAGTGTTTTGTTTCATTTGATTTGAAATTGATACTCTGAACCATTCTTTGTATTTCTGGCTTAATTACATTTCTTTGATCAAATATTTCCTTTTCACAAAGGCAACTAGAGAAGATAAAATTTAAGAATTGGATATTGTTTTTTTTGAAGTTAATTAGTAAAACTGTAGTGATATTTTACCAAGTCTATTATATTATATAAGCAATTGTAGGAGTAGGTTTCAAAACCTACCTTGCTCCTCAAGGTAGGTTTATAACCTACTTCTATATCTAAAAAGTAAGAGGTAAGACCTAGGTAATAAACTAGTATCATGAGCATGATGCTGATGATCTTCATTATTATCAGCATCATCATGTTGTCTATTGCTGGACGTAGGCCTCCCTAAAGACACGTCACTAAGCTCGGTCTCCTTGCGTCCAGACATTGTTAGCCCCTTTATTTTGATTATCTTTATAAACTAATACTAGTTTCTAAAGAAAAAAATGCAAAATTAGTATATAACTCATCAATTAATATTAACATAAAAAACATTGACTAATTCACCCCCACTAGTCACAATAAAAATATAAAATAACTTAATTTTAGTTTGCAAGAAACCCGTTAGCAGTTTCTTAACTCTTTAGTCATATAAAACTTGCGTCTCGCGACTAATTAAATACTGAAATACAGTACATTTTACATGCCTTAATGTTCTACTTCAGTGCTTTCAGTGACTAAGGCACTTAAGCGTTTGCAGAATGCACATTACCTAACTGTGTACTTTATAAGGGGATGGTTTATGCTATAAAACTTGCAAAGTGCAAGTCGGACTCGCTAGTCGAGGGTTCCGTATGAATTTTGTTTTTGTAAAATTGTAGGTTAATATGAAGAATAATTGGCCGAACTTAAGCGTTCGTGTGTTTAAATTCATACAAAAATAACTTTGTAATATTATTTTTTTGTATATTGATAATTTACTAATTTTTGGATATTTTTCCATTATTTATACTGTAAGTTGTCCCACTCCTTGCCAAGTTTCCTAATTAGTAAGTCAATCTCTTTGTTGTGCTCACTAAAAAATCTTTTTTTTTAATTCCAAGGAACTGTAGATTTGGATATTTGTCATGAATTTCAGCTTCATACTTAGGTGAGTTCTTGAGCAAAAATGTATTGACGATGTTTGATTGAGACAGAAGGTCAACAAACTGAATCTGTAAGTTTTCCGTTCTTTCCTTTAGGGTACGGAACTCTAAAAATGTAAATATTTAAAGTAAACTGGCTGGTAAAGTGAAATGTTGAAAGGTAGAGTGAAGGCTGAGTGGATTACATTGTGTAGTATTACGGTTCTTGTGATGGGCACAACTTTTGTAGAGAAAATGACTTTGACTTTGATGATATTCATGGCATGACACAATTCCACTGCTTATATTGTCTTTTTCAACTAAATCTACCCACTTTTACACGAGTACGCTCATGGATTTTTTATAGTTATTAATTTCGATAATTCTTTCTACACGTATAATAAAAAGCATGTTCCTACCTTTTTAAAATAATTAACGGAAAATAGGTAAATTCAATTTAAGGAAATTATTTCTCTATAGATAATACGATAAAATACATTAAATTTTGGACACAATAATATGAATATTTAATGGTAAGCAATACTTTCTCCAAACCATTCGTTTCGAATGTCAACAAACGTCTCAGTCTTTCTGACAGCTTTATTCATCACCCACTCGTATGTAATTTTGCAACTTAAAATTACGCGTAACGCGAAACGTCGCGGCTGTCATTTGTCACAAACGTGACGTCACGAAGCTTATTTGACACATAGTTTACTTTGTTACCCAATTGTGAGCGAGCTAAGAGGAGTAATGTGTTTGAGCAATGACTTTTAGTTATAGCTTACACGTATTGTAAGCCCGATTCGGATTACAGGACAAAGGGAAGGGTTGAGTTCCGCTACTTAACACGTAGTGTCTTAAAAATTGGGCAGAAACTGGGGAATGGAGTGTTCTTAACAGTAGGTTCCCTTTGTCTACCCTGTAAAGTTAATTAACATGTTTGTAGCTTTGTCATTTAAAGTTAATTTTCGAAAATTTAAATCTGTTTTAAATACTACATTAAAATAATGACGATTGGTAAGTCCGTCGTCAAAAAAGAACAAGAAAAAAATATACACAAATTACAATATTTCTCATTCACATTGAAAATTTAATTTCGACTAACGACTTTCAGATCAAAATATATCTCCGGGCATCGAATTCATTAGGAATTGATTGAAAGAGCTGGCTTTTATAGAAATTCTTTTCAACGTTTACTATAATAAATATTAAAATTATGACCCAGTTCGGTCTATAGGTTATTTTAATACAGTTAGTAAGCCTATATTGCAAAAAGTGTTTTAATGAAAATTTGCGAGAACCTACCTAAGGAATAATATACATTTATAATAATATTTTTTTTAGCTTTATCTGTGCCTCGAACATAGCTTGGTAGTGTTAAGATAATCTTTCTCCCATTAAGATACTTCCGTCGCCACTTTCCGACGAATTCTTGAAGCATTACGTGTTGTGTGGCGGAATTCAACGCCGCGCCTTGCCTCGTTACCAGAGCGCGGAAACAAAAATGAAAGAAAGGTGTGATGCCTATTGAGGCAAGAAATTATTAACGCTTTTGCTCTGTAAATACGCCATTTAGCCGGAAAGTGGAGAACAGAGTAGCTCAACACTGATGGCACAATACTCAAGAAAATGGTTTTTTAACCACAATGGATAATATCAGAAATATTTATATTTCAAAGAATGAGATTTGAAGCTATAACTATAACTTTCGGTCAAGCATATACCAACTAAACTGTGCCACGATGGCTTTATAAGTAATCTTTACGTAGTATAAAACAAAATTGATTCTCATCGATATATAAGTTGATTTTTGAAGCTATTTCTCGGATTTGAATAGTGTTTTAAGTTACAAACAGAGTTATTCAAGATGAAGATATATATGTATAAGAAAAATATATTATATTTATGTAATGTTAACAAGCAAAACCGCAGTGGAAAACTAGCTACTATTAACCACTAACTAATTGTGTTAATGAATGTTTAATATGAATATCTGAAGAAATATAATATTTAACTTATAATGAAATGATCGTTGCCTTTTTTCACTTAATATATAATGTCAACATCGAGCTGTCGAAAATCGAACAACTCGAATCCATTCTTCTGTGAACAGCCAGTGACAGACTACAAATTGCTTTTTAGACAGACGGACAAAATATACTCATCACTTATCACTTCTCACTCGTTTTTTATTTACGCTTCAATAGTATTACGTGTTTAAATACGTACAAATATATATTAAAATATATAGGGAGAAGGTTCCTCGATTACCCCTGCCTACGCTGTTACATTTCGTTACATTATATCTCGTACATAGCAGGGTAGGCAGAGAAATTTTGGGAACTTAGAGTAAATGTACTAGGTTCCCATTAATACAACGATTTCAGAGGGAGGAAATGAAAATATTAACTAAAAATTTTATTTTCTCACACAACGTACAAGTAACATTAGACACCAAAAACAACATATTACGATATATCAGATAGTAAGTTTGGCAGACTAGCTGAAAATACACTCACTCGACTCGGCCCTCGACAACAGGGAGGCTTTAAGCAAAGTAAATTTAGTTAGTCTAGTGCACTTTATTTTGAGGTGAAGTCAAAGCCCACTTCGAAATGACGATCGATGGTCGAACAATATATAGTGGAGGTAAAATACCATGAGCTCACGTTTTGTATACCTTAAAATTAAAATTAAATCAGCTTCACGCTGTATCTCGCTTATTTAGCAGGGTAGGCAAAGGGAACCTAGTGTTAAGACACTCCGTTCCCCATTTCCGAATTCTGAAGGCATTGTTTGTTGAGTGGCGGAACTCAAGGCCACGCTTTGGGTCTACACCAGAGCGAAAAAATGGAAATATAAATTTTATTTTCCCGAGTAGAGATCGAACCCACAACTGGTCACGTTTATAGTCACTTTGTATCGCTGCGCCACGACTGGCCTCATGTATTTATTTTGTTAAAGTTCCTTTTATACGTTCATACCTATATTATTTTATCATTTATTTTAAAATTTTCAGATTTTAACATTCCTTTTTTGCAGCTTTACGAGTATATCACATAAAAACTTATATAATATCTTTATATCGCGTAAAAAGTAAATAGGATATTTCAACGGAGTAAATTTTTCCCGCACTCTAAGAACGCGCCTCGCAAGAACGATGGTTGCGGGTTCGATATCCAATCAGGGGAATGCTTAAATGTACATTATTTTTTATTTCCTCGCTCTAAAGGACGATGCGCCGCATTTACACCATTAAACACACAATTTTTCACTTCGAAAATTGGGAATTTTAAGAACGGAGAGTTTTAACACTAACCCCGTGTCTACTCTGCTGTACGGTAAAAAAACGTGAAGCTGCTGAGTTTTAATAGGAGTAAACTGCCATCTAATATCGATAGCACAAGGAATGCCATAGTTTCTAAACTTTATTTATAAACTATATAAACTCTATAGAACGATGAAGCATAGAGCCAGTTGTCAGTAAATTTGAATGGAAAACTTTCTAATAGCTCCACATCGAGATAGTTCTGAAAAGTAATTTATCCTTAGATATTCGCATTAATCTCATGAGTTTTTATAACTCCATTATCCATCTGAGACCGTAGTGTCTGTAATTATTATAAATATGGTGTTGATTCTCTTCCGGAATATGAATTATTTTTTTTACGGTGTTAAGTTACTACTTAACACATAGTGTTCTGAATTCGGGTGAAAGCCAAGAACGAAGAGTCTCAACACTACATTCTCTTTATCTATACTTTCATATTGATAAAAAAAGATATCCGAAAATGAAAAATAACTAAAAATATAATATATATAGACAATACTAGCAACGGCGACTCCACTCTCTATTTTCTATCTTTAGGAAAAAACTTAATTGAGCTTTTTGATGAGATCGTCGTAATGCAGTGGCACAAGCGTGTGGCTGTTAACACAGTGGTTATGAGTTCGATTACCATGTTCTCAAAATGGTTACGAGGCAAATGGGAAATGGAAGTGTCTTAATGGTAACGATTGTGTTAATATTAGGTGCTTAGGTTGAACTTAAAAAAAATTAAGCTTTGTGTAAGTAACAACAAGAAGAGAGCTTTTAAATTGGAAGGTTTAAATGAAAATTAAGAGAATTCTTACCTTTTGTTTTACATGGCTCATAATAATAAATATTTGTTAAAATATTTACATTCAATTCAAAAACGATTTCAATGTTGAACTTTCATTATAAGTTTATTTCAATGAAATACATTTAAAATTGTCCTTTCCGGGAAAACCTATTATATTTTATTTATTTATTATAAAATATTTTCAAAACACAATTATACAAAAAAATATCATTACCTCAGGGCGATTTAACAATGTCTCTCCAATAACACATACATATATGTTTACAGTTAATTTTCGGTCGTGTATTGTTACCTAATACCTACTATTTTGTATGTCTATTAAGATTTATGTGAACATATAAATATATATTTTAGCGCACAACGTGCATTTCGATATATTGTTTTCGATACTTTTAGAGGCCACAAGGTGTTACTATAAATGGTGATTGTAGGTTCGATTCCCACTCTATGAAGTGAAATAATTATTTAATTTTATATTTCCCTTTCTTCGCTCTGGTTTCGACCCAAAGCGCGGCATTGAGTTCCGCCACTCAACACACAATGCCTACAGAAGTCGGTGGAAAGTGGGAATGGAGTGTTTTAACACTAAATTCCCTCTGCCTTTCTGTGTGCGAGATACACCGTAAAGCTGATTTAATGAATTTTTTACAAAAAATATTTCAACACATCTTACAATAAGAGAAAAATTAATAAAATAACAAGAGAATACAAAAGCTCCGAAAGTTTTTCGTCTGTTCAAACTTCAAACAGTCAATAAACATTACAGTACATATATTGTATGAAAATACACAAACTATATATCGATAAGGTGTGAAATTGGTAGTGATCAAACATTATCTATATCCAATATCTTCGAATTGTTATTGCTCTTATATTGTTAGCCTTTGATGGTGGAGTGTAAGAGTTGCCGCTCTGTTAACTTTACGTGTCGTAAATATGTCCCTTTCGAACGAAAATAAACCTTAATCCGACTAAATATAGTTTAAATTAAGATATTTCGTATGTAATTATTATATTTATTTGTTCTTTTGCTTAATGATAATTACTGGCTCGAATCCTAAGACGTATATACGATAGAAACACGCTATAATAATTATTTGAGGCCAGTTGTGGCGTAGGGGCATGAGTGTGGCTGTGAATGCTGGTGGCGGGTTCTGTCCCAACTCGTGGAAACTGACTGACTGACTTATAACTGACTTATCAGGACTGATGCAGTAACTTTAACGAAGTGATATTTAATTATTTGACGTTTAAAAAATTAAGAATGTAGCTTATTTTGAATTTATTTACTTAATTATGACTAGCCATTCCTATTTCTTTTCTAGAGCATGGAATCAATCGACTATATCAATAGACTAGATAATTTGATTTCCATGTTTTGCTCCCTCTAGAGAGGGCCAAGACCCTCGGCGGAAGACTACGTTTGTTGACACACTGGCCGATCTCAAGTGAGGAGACGACGTACTTGTGGAACCGATTGAATTTCTCAATCAAAGTAGGTCTAATTTATTCTAAGTCATTTTATTCTAATTAATTCTAATTTCTTCTATAATAAGTCTTGTTGCTAAACCTTCTGAGTGCTAAGAATTTGTCGGTAAAATTATTTAAAAATCCTGTCCAAATTACCATCTCTACTAAATTATCAAAAGTTTTTTCCACGCCAAGAATTAAAACGCGTGTGTGTATACACTATGTAACGAAATCAGACAGAATGAGGAGAAAGGAGTATCTGAAACTAGGTTCTAAAAAATATATATATTTATAAAATGTAGGTTCTATGGCCTATCTATCTATGCGGAATAAGGCAAGAAACTGAAAATAAAATATAATTGAAATTTGAAATTTGAACGCTACTATTCTTATTTAATTACATTTCCACTGGAGCGTGGCTTGTGTAGTGACAGTTAAATGAAAATATTTGTTTTCATTTCCTAGACCTCAAAGGCGATCTTCGAGGAAACCTGAAAGACAGAATCTAAATACTTGAATAATTAAATAATTTCAAATTTATTTTCAAAGGTATCTTCTATGTTAAATGACAAAATGAATAAAAATAGCACACGTACGCAAATATAAAATATTAGTAGCATTCATAAAGCAATATTTACGCGGCATATGCACGAAATGGCTGATGTCTAACCGTTTGTATAATTTCATACAAAATAAAATAATAAAAAAATATATAAATGTGATATATTATAGTTTTTTGAACGATGGTTATTTATCTATGCTAAATTTATAAACTGTTGGCATTTATTAGTATTTAGACTTTAGAGGCTGTGGTGGCGTATTGGAACAATGTCTCAGTAACACGACGGTCGTGAATTCGATTCCCACGGGATGGTATTTGGTATATTTATTACCATTTCATTGTTCTGATGAACCAACACGCGGCTTCGAGTTCCTCCATTCAACACGTAAATGTTTTTAAAAATTGATTGAAAAATGGGAAACGGAGTATTTTAACACTAAAGTCCCCTTCCCGACACTGCTATGTGGCAAAAAATGTTGCTTATTTTTTTTAAATTAATATTTAAAGCTGCCGTGGCCCAGCGTCTGGTGACTTTTACCCGGCATATGCACTAAATTACCTACGCCTAATACTTTCCTGTAAGTAAAATTTCATACAAAATAAAGCATAAGACTCGCCACAATAGCTACGTTTCTTATGGCTGAGGTCAGATGCCCGCAATGGATTATAGAACAGAAAATAAGTCTCTGATATTAAAAGATTGAAGACTCTTATACAATTTTTATTAAATTCTCCTTTATAATGTTGACACAAAATGTCATTGTGGCAAAGATATTGTTGAGTTTGGAAAAATATATAACAGAGTGTTTTTTTTAAATTTATTTATGCGTTTTTACTATCATCTTAGAAGTACTAACATTACCTCTATATAATTATTAATACTAGTCGTCGTCCGCAGTTTTATTTGCGTGTACGTATCTTCACGTTTCCTCATTTTCGTAAGAAATTCGAGAATGGGTGGCGGTGATCACCTATCATCACCCAATATCCAGGGGGAACAGTGTCTTGACACTTCATAAACGTTCTCTCTGTCATGCTGTAAAAAAATAAAAAATATAAAAAAATTATATAATATATATAAAAATTTTCTATTTTATCTCCTACATTACAAAAGCAGCTATTAGCACTTCCGGCTCCAAAATTTATTTATACATCAACAGAAATATAATCAACACTCAAAAAAAATATCAATTGACGAAGCTCGACGGCCCGAATCCACTTAAATACTTTCGAGCATGTTTTTAAAACTTGTAAAGGAAGACGAAAATCTCGCGATTCATAATAAATCTATAGAGAATTCACAAACGAAAAAAATATCTTTAATAGCCTGAGAATTCTTCAAAGAAATTGATTAATAAAGGTGAAAATTTTATTAGGGCAAATTGCCGTCATCAGGCGACAGTGATGAATTGGGTGACAGCTTTTTTTGTACCATTTCGGTAATATTACTTTGGAAGTTTCAGTATTTGTGTGTTCATTGGTCAATCACGCAAAAATGCCTGAATGAAATTATCAAAAGAATAAATTATAACCTGAAACTCTTTGTGCTATAATTATTTTTTATGTCTAATATTTTATTTTTGTGTTATCAAATATCTATCTTTTGTCTTATTAATAGTAAAAGAATGATGAAAATAATAATATTTTCTTTTTTTCGTACTAGTAACTAGGTAAAGCGCGGTCTTGAGTTCTTTCACTCAACACACAATGCCTTACGTATTTGGCGGAAAATGGAAAACTGCAGTGTCTTAATGGGAATGGAGTGTCCTAACACTAGGTTCCCTACTATGAACGGGACACCGTTCTTTGTAATTTATTAACTAAAACTCGACACAGACGAAATCACATGGAAACACTAGTTCTATAAAAATTTAACCGGATATTAATCATAAATGCTAATGTTGATTTGCTTGTCACTAAATCATGTTTAACGACTCTACGACTTTCGTTCAGCCTTACACCTGCTACGTTATTGAAAAAATAAATTATTACAAAAGATATAGTAGTTCACAACATTTACCTTTAAAAGACTAAAAAGCCCGTCGTGGTGTAACGTCTGGCTTGATTCAATCCCCATTTGGGGTAATAACTATTTTCATTTATCAGATTATTTTCGCCACTTACCACGCTGTTTCGAAAATTAAGAGGTGCTTGGGAAAATAAATATCTTAGCGCTGTGTCTCGAAAATTTTGAGGGTTGCTTAAAAAACGAAGTGTCTTAGCACTGGGATCTTTTTAACTATAAAAGCAGTAGAACTTGGTCAAGGGTAGACTGATCAGTCAACTCGACTGTTAGGAAGTTTCAAAGTGTTGGAAATATCAGATTTCCAAAAATGAAATAAATAAATACTAAAGATGAGCGATTATTCCAAGAGTTTCATTTAAAATAATTTACAGTATACCTTAACTGTTTATAATATTTTTCAATTACATTTTAAAAAATAATATTTTTTTGCCGTATTTTATACAAATAAGTTAAATGAAAATATTTAAATGTATATAAAAATTTCATCTTAGGACTCAAACCTGCACCTATTGGAACTTCTTGGAAACTGTACAAGCGCTATAGCTATAATTAACTCTTACATTCTTAAGCCACGTCAAATTTCTTATAGCATTGCTAAAACTTACTTTTGTTGTTAGTACTTCTATAGGAAATTTAATATAATTAATTAAAAGTAAGAGACAATAATATATGTATCTCTCTCTCTCTCATCTCTCTCTCTCTCTCTCTCAGAAACTAAATCAGTTGTCTAACTCTTTACTAACATAGAATTACATAGCTTATAAGTATCCGCGTTCTATCAACAATAACTAGCATTAACAAGGAATCAAACTCCAATTGTCACTTCGCAAGACTAATAATATCTAAATAGACTTTGGTAAAATATGATAAAAAGAGAAATTAAATTAAATTATACTCTATATCGTTGTAATAAGCATCACATTTGTACGATAAGGGGACGCGTACAGCAGATGATTTTAGTTTATGCGACATAAAGTTAAGGAAACAATAACTCTTATAACGATACCGACGCAGCATTTTGTCACTTTAAGAGCCTATAACTTATGAGTTGGAGGAATTTTAGATGCTTTGTGTCTCTACTTGAGATAATTTGCCACTGTGAACTTGCAAGTGTGCGTAATAATGGAAATTATTATATTTTCTTTTCGATTTATAGGTCTATTTAGACAGATGGCGGTGTAAAGTTACGCTATCTAATATATAATTCTAATTATTTTTGTTTTAGCTTAATGCTTTATTACGCACATAGCAGGGTAGGCATAAGTAACTCAGTGTTAAGACACTACGTTCCCATTAAAACATTTCCGTTGACCACTTTCCGCCAAATCCTTAGAGCAATGAGTGTTCAGTAACTGAACTCAACGCCGAGCCTTGCCACGTTACCAGAAATAACAATATTAAATATTTATTTCTTCTTGTTGGAATCGAACGCACAGCCAATCCTACCCAAATATGTAAAAAAATACTTACTTAGCAAAAATAAATAGTTTTATGTATACTAATTAATAAGACAAACATTTCTTTAAAACTATTTGGTTAAACGCGCTAATCTCTTTAATTTTGAAGCTGTAGGTAAAGGCTAGTGCTTAGTTAAAGAATGTTAATTAAAGAACCTTAAAAGCAAGGTTCCCAGATATTTTTTATTTTACAAATCCGCCATTTCACTTGATACCTATATTAGATGGATTGTGCAAAACATTGTAATGCGCCATTTTGTAATGGCGGCCATTTTAGCTTAACAACAATATCGATTGAACTGAAATCGTAATTCAAGATTCAGCTCTATCGTACAATGGAAATGGGTCAATTTGAGCTTACAAGATTTAACATACACCAACAAACGTGTTATGTATGTAGACTAATATGGCAAGTCAAATAAAAGCATATAAGGATTAATATGAAGGTTTATACTTAAACATTCATTCGTAAATAATATGTATATATACCCTATACATTATATATTTAAGTAGTAAAATTCTCTTTTGGGGGAAGTACTCTTTAGAGGAAATGTTCAATAACACCAATTGAAAGGCCTGAAGTGTAAGATAATTGACATAAGTGACGTCACGTCACTTTTCAACTGGAAACGTCACTTCCATTTATTTTATTATTTTCAATTTTCCATTATAAAGCAAAAGAGTTCTTCATCATACAACGTGACATTGGCGATGTGATTTTGTGCTCAACTGGCACGCTCGAAACACCATAATGAAAGAACTGAAACTGAAATAAAAGAAAACGATATTTCTGATCGTATTTGTGTTTTTGGTAGATTCTTTATATACTTGTCCTTTTAATTACAAAAAAGTAGGCAGTATCCATTTACACACGAAACTTACGTTGCATCCCGCACATAGCAGAATAGACAAAGGGAACCAGGGAATGACGTACGATGAGTATGTTAAGACTCCGTTTCCATTAAGACACTTCAGTCTTTCACTTTCCGTCAAATTCTGAAGTCATTGCGTGTTGTATGGCGGAACTTAACACCTTACTCTCGCTCTACGAAGAAACGAAAGAAGAAAGGCGAAAACTTACACGATAGAATCGACTGGAACGATTAAAAATAAAATATTTTATAGATATATAGATTATTTGGAAGATATAACCCGTATCAGAAGAACCGCAATATTTTTCATTGTTATAAGTAATAATTAGATTTTATAGTCAATTTGGGTCGAATCGATTCCATGTCAAAGTTCGCTTTGCCAAGTTTGTAGTCAGCTTAATGTTTAGATTGTTAGTGCCTCACACCTCGGTCGGTACATAGGTGTTTCGTGACTGCTTCGGGTCAGCTGTTTTGGCTCTTTGAACTTTTCTTTATACCTAAAGAACCTACTTTTAAAGAATAATATGGTTGGAATATTACCGTTTGATATTTTTTAATGAAATAACAAGAGACACAAGCTAAGACTTCGTATTTTAGAAAATAATCTTCTATGGAAACAAATGATAATTTTGAAAGGAAACTAAAATAGGAAATCGAATGGGAAACGTTTACAATCATAAATCGTTCTACTGTGCCACCATGATGCTTAAATGCAAATTTCTTTCAAGAAAATTGCAAGGACTCCTCGGTATTTTTGACAAAAATATCAAAATTGAGGCAAACATAATATAGCTATTAGGTTTGCTATTCAAGGAGTACCCGCAGAAAAGGATATCATGGGTAGGATCTCAACCGAGGATAGATGTTTGTGGGATGATATTTGTTTTATGTATAGGGTGGATTATGCATATCCATTTATATGTCCCAGAGGCCGTAGTGGCCCAACGTCACATTCACCGTTAACGCGATGGTTGTGTGTTAGATTCCTTTGGTGAAAAGACTTTTGTGCCTCAAAAACTAGAAGAACATGGGGAACAGAGTGTCTGAGTCCCTCAAATTACCTCGTTATATGCAGAAGCAAAGAAATTGCTGGTGAATCTCGAACAATCCTGCTTATTTTCTCTGCAATATA
>FASU01034501.1:0-13014 GCA_001486225.1 Heliconius pardalinus sergestus
AGTTAGAAAGTTCAGACAGACACGAAAAGCGACTTTGTTTTATAAGATATATGATATGAAACTAGATTAAATATGTACAGAATCAAGAGTCATGTTATTTTATGTGACCCCCAGGTGACCCAACAAAACGAAGCGAACCAGCAGTACCTAGTGTCGGGGTCGCTGGGCGCGGCGCACACGCTGTCCTCGCTGCTGCGCCGCTGCGTCACGGAGGCGCGGGCCGCGCCGCAGCTGTGCGGGCCGCTGCTCGACGCCGCCCTGCCCGCTGTCAAAGTGCTGGTCAATTTGTCACACTCGTTTGGTATTGCTTGTGAGTGTTATTTTTTATTATTTTATTTGTATATAATTTTTGTCTCTGTATTTCAGTAAGCACATAGTTCGCTTAAATATATATTGGAACTCGGTAGGTAGCAATTAATATATATTATAATGATTATAATGACAACTGGACAAGAAATTCATATTGTATTTATTGTGATATTTCTTTTTACTTATTAATGTCTAAGATTTTTTTTAAAAAAGAGAGGAGGAAATCTTAAAAACTTAAATTTTTGCTAATGTACAGTTGTTTTATCATTTTCATTTCTACATTCTGGTAAGATAAAAAACATAAGACGTATATTAGACATAGACGTTATCTTACCAGAACCAAATTGGGTTTCACCTCTCAACACATGAAACTGGCGCAAAGTGCAGAGCGGAGTATTTTTACATTAGATTCTCTCTGCCACCATTAATGATCTAATATGCTTTATTTACAATTTGCAGCGTCTGCGCTGGGAGCAACGGTCGTAGGGGAACAGCCATCAGTGATGGAAATTTGTTTGATTATGCTTATTAATCAAGAGAACTTCATTCCTGATACCAAGAATTTTGATTTTAGTGTTTGTGTAAGTATGAATAATTTTATACAAATTATTGCATTTTAAATGTTACTTCTCATAGTTTAACAATTTTGAATGTGTTATTCCACACTACATACATGAATGGACATAGAAAATGTATAAATGAATAAATATAAAAAATGTATATAATTATTAATAAGAAAACTAATCATAGTTAGTTGTTAGTTAGTTGTTCAAGTTCATAAGTTCATTGCACTAACAGTAATTTTAGTTTAGTTACTTTTATATATTATATTAGAAATATATTCTTATTTTTTATTATTTTATAATTTTTTATTTCAGGTTTTAATGTTGTTAATAAATTTAGTACAAAACAATGATATGAATACCCAAAGACTGCTAAGTGTTCGTATACATGTTGACAATGAGCACGACATCATATCACGGAGTGTTTCGGCTCTGGATCTTATTGTGGACTTGTTTTATAAAAGGGAAGAACTAGCGAGGTAAATTTAAATGGCATTTCTCATATTTTAACAATTTACTTTTAACATTAACGATAGTTTATGATTATTTACCTAATTAGATGAGAAAACTAAAGTAACAAATGTTATGATTAATATTAGATATCTGTCGTAGCGATGCATCTGATTGTAAACGCGCGGGTTGTGGGTTCTATTCCCATTCGGTACAATGAATTATTTTCTTTACCAATACACAATTGTCGAAAATTAGGCGGAACCAAGGGAATGGAGGATGTCTTAACACCAGGTTCCCTCTAAAAATAATCTGTATGGAATTTATAAGCAATACTATATTTCATTTACTACACTATTATATTTATTATAGACTATGTATGAAGTACTAATATATTTTTTCTATTTTACACATATAGGAGAGCAGAAGAAAATACAGATGCCTTGTTAGATGGTGAAAAGGAGGAAGAAACAGAAAACGACAAAAAGAAACAATCTCAAGATGATATTGATGAAACTGTTGCAAAGTGTAAGTGTGATAATTTTATTACATATTCTGAATTTAGTTTTAATGATGCTTCATTAGATTTTACCTTCGTCCGCGTGGTGATATGGAAAGATTTGCTAATGTAACTAAATATACATATGATCAGTTCTAAATAATAAATGATGATTAATTAATAATATTTTTATTGTTCCATCTGTTCTGCAGTGCTGGCGCGCGCTGGCACGCACATGGAGCACACGATGGTGGGCGCGTACACGGCGCTGCTGCTGGGCAACATGGCGGTGGTGTCGGCGGCGCATGCAGCCGCTGTGCGCGCGCGCGTTCCCGCCTACGCGCCGCTGCTGCCCACGCTGCGCAAGTACTACGCCTTCCTGTCACTAACGGCCAGCGTGAGTATCTTACATACCTTATGTTGAAATATTAATTTTTAACTTTGAATGTTTCTTATACTTTAACATAATTAATTTATAAATCTCCTGTCCCTATTAACATTGTCGGATGTGAAAATAGGCCACTTTAAAGAACCCCCCTAAAAGTGTAAAATGTTATTATTTTTTTATGGTCGTGGTTAATGAAAATCTATACCCTATTAAAGCTTAGTAGATTTTCATATTAAAACTCTTACCACTTTACAGAATAGCTCTCCGCCGATTTTCACATCGGATAATGTTTATAGGGACCGGTTAAATGTAATTTTAATTTCATAAATACTATAATTCTAGGGAGAAGCAGCAATAGTAGCACACGTGAAAACAACACAACGAATAATCCAATTCATGGAGACGAGCGACAAAGAGAACAGTCAACCCGAAACACAAGTGTCGGTGTCTCAGCCGCCGGTGTCGCAAGTGTCGCAGGTGTCGCAGCCGGCCGCCGCCGCGCCCTACACCGCCGCCTATCCCTACTACGACACCTCGCCGTCGGACGTGCCGCAGGACATGTCTCTAAGCAATCTCAACTACTCCATGAACTACATGAACAGCACGTCGAGCTCCGATAGAATGTCCTCCTCCATGGAAATCGATGGTTACCACTGAAACTCGCATCACTTTTTAGTTCCATTTTTAAATAGACTTATTTGTTGAACGTACCTATCCTTGAAACTCGCCGCTGGTGGATATAATTGAAAATTAGAATGACATCACAGGTCTAAATTAAAATGTCGTTTTTTTTCGTTTCGTTTTGTTTTTTATATTTTGACATGTTTAAATCAGCATCATTAATCTTATTATAAAACAAATGACATTAAATATGTTTGTTTTTATACTTTGATAACAACATTGAGCACTCGATGATTTGATATTCAATTAAAAATAATTACGAATTAATTTAAGTACTTTTTTAACAGTTTTGTTCAAAAATATTCTTTTTTCATCATACCTTTTTAATTCTGATACTTTAGCAACCAAAAAGAGATATCACTCTTATAATTTCCAATTTGTTTATTTAAGGTACATATAAAATGTGTGACTGTAACAGGCGAGTCTGAGTTAAATAAACATGTACATATATAAATCCGACCGAGTCAACTAATTAAGTAACATTGCCATTGCCATTTGTAAAAAAATCGATTATATATCGAGTATTCATTAAAATCGATTATATATATCGGTTAAAAAATGTAAATATAGTTGTAATGGGTTATGAAATCTTAATTAAATTGAGATATTTCCGAGTTTAAGCCACTGAACTGGCAATATAAAAGTGCAAAGGTAGTGTAAGTGTAATATAGATATTATTGTGTGAATATTGTGTCGCACTTTGTAATATAGTGACAAAATTGATTTCTGGAGGCACAATTTTTACTGTAAATAAATTATTAGCTAGCTAATAGTATATATTATATAGGGTTATTTGTATTCGATTGAGATTCTAAAGATCGTTGCTTTCGAAGGGATTGCCTTCGTAATGTACAAACACTAACTATGTTAGTTTGCTATACATTTTGTTTAGAAAAAATTGGTATCTAAATATGGAAACACATTGAAATGACGTTGGTCTTACTCGATTTTATTACTTTGATGAAAAACGACTAAAATCGATGTCGCAATGAGTTTTTGAGATATGAATTTAATCTAAGCAAAATAAACAGAGATGATTTATGCTTATAATAAATAGGACAATCTATGATGTTGGACTTTTAATAGCTAATAGCTTAAGCATGTTCCCTTTATTTCTATCAGTTTTGAATTCATATCCCCTTTTCGATTCAAAACTTCAATTTTCTAGAAACTTCTTTTCTAAATAATCAAATTTCGAACAAATTTTACTGGTCACACGTCGACGTTTTTCGTCTAGTAATATTTTGATGTAGCTATGAATGTAGTGAGGAGAATTATAGTATTTTATATGACGCTAGATATATATAGATAATCAATTTTAAAATAGGTAGAGAAATTCTAAAGTTTCATCGAATCAATAGTCCATAGCCTTGTCTTAGTTTGTGCTCAATAAAAAAAATATTTCAAATATAGTTATTATATAGTGTATTGTTATTGACAGCTTCTTAGCTAATAGTTCTAATAAGGCGTTCTACTTAAGTGGTGTTATGTTGGTGTTTCATTTCCAACAGTGTGTTGTCAGTGCCTATGGAAAGATATCTCAGCAAAAATATCAAGATGCTATTTTATAGTTGAAATTCATTTATTTTGTTAAAATGTTAAATATGTATTCTCCATTATGTGACATCTGAATTTTACTTAATAATCAAGATTTCAAATTTTTTCCCAAAGGTTCTGTTATAGAAAAACTTTGTGGTTTATAAATTTTTTTCTATAACAGACTATAGAAAAACTTTGTGTTAGAAATATTTGTAGTGAAAATAGCATTTTTTATCTGGGATTTTTTTCTTAAAATTCATGATATTTGATTGGTGTTTAGATGTAAAGATGGGATTAATGATATATATTTTATCTCTAATTTATAATTAGTGCTAAATTATTAATTTTCTTGGTTCGGATTGGATTTCTAGACGCATACCAAAGCTTTTGGGAGAGACTCGTTAAGTTCAACAGACTATAACGGTAATAAATATATTTTATATTTAACTATAATGGAATCTGACAATAATTTAAAAACTGAAATATAATGAATTTAATGTTAATTTAATAAATATGAATATAAGTGGAATTCACATTGAAATTTGATCTGTAATATGTATAGTATTTAAGAGTACAGAATTGCGATGTTCTCATTATCAATGAATAAAAACATTAAAAAATAAATTGGCAACTACCGTGACGATTATGGCCTTCCTTCCCATTTGGGAAAAATATATATTTTTATTTCCTATTTTCTGGCAACAATACAAAACGCGGCGTTGAGTTTCGCCACTCAACACGAAATGTCTCGTCAATTGGGGACTGCATGCAAGGTACAACGTAAAGTTTAAAAAAGCACTTATATTCAGATTCCATTATAAAAATATGAAATATATATGTGACGTATACAAGAAAATATTCTTCTTATAATAACGAATTTTTCATAGAGCATATTTGACAATTTGACAAACTTTTCAAGAGTTTTTGTTTTTGAGAGAGATTCAAACCAAATAGCATGATTCTTTTAAATATTTGTCTTAAATTTATTTATTTACATAAGAATGTAATATGTTTTATAGTAATAGACCTTGCGTTATTATATTTTCTAGTTATTCTAAACAGGTCCTTCCACAAACGAATCATAGAGAAGCAAATATAGCAGTCCATTTTTTTTTTAAAGTATGCAGCAAATATTCAATATTTTTTTCAATTTATAGTTAAAGGGGTTATAATTGTAGTCAAATGCTTTTTGTACAGAAGTTACTGGAACTATTATCTAAACATAATTTATTTTCCAAATATTGATTTAAAAAACACTTGTTTTTTTGCTTCTATATCATTCAAACAGTGTATATAATTTTTTTATATAACCCTGGAAAGTAATAAATGTGACTCAGTGTTTACATTTTATCTAATTTATGTACTTTGGTTTATGACAATTTGTTATTACTGCCTTAAATATATTATATGTTAAATAATATAAGAACCTAACACAGAAATAGGAACACAAGCAAAATTCAGTAGAATTTAACTTTGACTAGTATTTATTATAATATTTTCACATTATTCCATAGAACTATTCAGTTGGCAGTTTATCTTATTTAATATGCAACATATAAAAATATTTTTAATAATAATTAACTATAAATTTATTAGTGGTGTCGTTACGGATTTCTAATATATTTTTGTTTATGTGTAAAAAAAGTTTTCACTTGAGTAAGAGATGAAATTTTGTGACAGCTTTACTTAATTTTTAAGAATTTTTTTAGCGTGTAGTTTTAATTTTATCGGGGTTTGTAGTACCAATCTATTTTTTATTATACTTTATATGAACCGTAGGATTTAATATAACTGGGTTATGTTCTCTTGTACAGTTGTAATGATTGTTTGCCTAAATTATATTTACGTAACTTATTGACTCTTAGATGTACGACTTAAGCTTAACTCCATGCATTTCGTTGTCGGTTTTCGTATATATCATACTTGTGTTTTTTTAATACTTTTATTGTACGTTGTTTTAGATAATCAGGAGAGTTTGGTATTTGAAATTATTATTGTAAATGTAATGTGTAATTATGTTAAAGTATTACCTGTAATTATATTAAAAGAAGGACAATTTAAACATTGTATCTCTTGACTGTCCTCGTCCTTTTTGTCCGTGACTGATTAAAAATAAATTATTTTATCTATTATTTATATTTATATTTTGTGAAAGTCTAATCATATGTGGCATAAATGTATATTTCGTACACAACCTTCAAAACTCGATGCAATAAATGTTTCAAATAGCATCAGCTACGTTGTTTTTCAATTACATTAAATATTCTAATTGTACATACTTTTCTATATTTTTTTTTTCTAATATTTGAAATAGAATTTTGAAAATAATTAAAATAGTAAAAGTTTTTTAACACACCTATATCCAATTCTAAAACTATTTAATATAAATTTAAAGACTATAAAGCGACAATTGCCACACAGTTTTATGTATATGAAATAAAAATATATGCACAATAAAACATATCATAATGCATAATAAATATTGCTAATAAATTATCTAAAATCATATAGGTTCAGATGCATTTATTCTAGAGGTTGCTGGTGCCCGGATATTGGACCAATCGCCGCTTTCCGTAAACTTCTTGTTTACAGTCAATAGTTGCTCAAAATTAGCTTTAGCTATTTTATGTTTGTTGCGTACTTTCTGTACGAGCTCCTCGTCGTACACTTCTTCAGGATTTTCCAATTTTAAATGTGCTTTCATTTCTTGTACCGTTACCAAGAAACAGTTCCACGGCGACCAGTCTTCCTTCACATGCCAGCGACAGAGCCTAAGTTCCGCCATATCGCAACATTCGCTGATAGCCGAGTGTGAGTGCCAAAGCTTTTCTACAATAAAAAATGTATCTTTTTCTTGGAGAACAAACGCTAAGGATCCCCAACATTTCCGTCGTCTTTCGTCACGTTGCACGGCCCGTAATATAAACTTATAAGGTGTCATATCTATCCAGCATTTCTCTGAAACATCTTTCCAAGAACATGAAGTGCACACTAAAAATCCGCTCATTTTGGCGTTCAAAGGGAACTCTGTGTTTAATTTCACCAGATGACACATCTCACAGAAGTGTAATCGATCATTCTCCATTTTCCTATAATCTCTAATGTCTTTGCATTTTGTGACATCTGAGTTTAGTTCTGAAGTCTTTATTAATTGAATAACGCAAGCAGATATTCTTCGTCTTAAAAATTCAAGTTCATGGTCATTACATCTCCTGACGAGTAAATCGCACTCTTGGTCTAGTAAAGTAATAATTTCTTCAGCCAAAGGATGGCGAAACTCTTGTAGAGCAAATTTCATATTAACAAGAAGTTCAATGCGTTCTTTACTGTCGATATCTTCTCTAATAAAAGAGTTGTATAGCTCCTTCAGCTTTCTTGCCTTTTGTATTTCGACTGTTTCCATTGTTACCAACTTCCCATCACGCCCATACCATGCGATAGGTTTGGATATTTCTTCTAAAAACTGTTGTTCTTTCATTTTCTTACTGTCTTCTTTTACTTTTACTCTGTAACTTTCAATACAACGAAGGAGTTCTACTTCTTTGTCTAGTAAAAGTGTAAATTCTGCTATCTTTGGTCCCTTGGAATGTAATTGTGATATTCTGGCTATTTCCGCATGCTTCCAACGATCGACCTGCCAGGCAAGAGTGTTTAAATTCAACGAATCAAGACAGTAATTATTTGAAGATAATGCATTAATAATAATTATAGTCATCTAATCCCTTAAGGCAACTGTTTATGAACGATTTATTTTATTTTTCTTTTTTTTAGCTTTACGCTGTATCCCGCACACAGCTGAGAAGGCGGAGGGAACTTAGTGTAAAGTCACTCCGTTTCCCTACTTTAACGATTTAATATACAAACATTTAAAAATAATTAAGGCAAAATGAGAGTTTTTAGAGAAATTCTGCGAGCCTGATACACGACTGAACTGACACATTCACATACCTTGTAGATAACTTCTAAATACACCGAACGAAATTACTAAAATTAACAGATTATTTTTATAAATCGATTTATCATTCTATACTTATGTCTAAACAAAATAGAATATTTACCATCGAGTAAAGTTGATCAAAATCTTCCCGTGTTCTTGGAAATGTTTTAGTAATTAGGTCACGCCGTGATCTCCTTTCTTTAGCTTCGAGCTCCAATCTTTTTTCTTCCTCCATTCTCGCTATTCTTTCCCTGTAAATTGATTAGAAGAACGATTGCAATTTGACTGTTTAATAATGATATTAATAATTTAATTGTCTATTTCATAAAAAAAAATTGTGCCACTCGCAAATTTAGGTTTTTTTAGTTTCACGTTGCATCCCGCACATAGCAGGGTAGGCTGAGGGTTAAGGCACTTCTTTATTTTCCGTTAAATTTTTAAGGCATTGCGTGTTGAGTGGCGGAACTCGTAAGCCATTCTTTGCCTTGTTACCGGGGCAAGAAAATGAAAATATTTAATATTTAATTATCCCGGTAATCGAACACCCTGCTAACAACAAGGTACAGCTTATACTACAGCGCCACGAGGAATACTTCTCGTTGAGCTACGAGTACAATCCGATTCCCACTTAACCAATTTTTAAAATTAAGGATAAGATATGTTATAAATTGCAATTACAAGTATACGAAAAATTATATTATTTTTGATAAAGAAATATTATCATGGTAATAAAATCAATTTTGATACTTACAAGAAAAAAAAAATACTCACATGCATTTTTTAAGCCATATATCAACTTTTTGCCTAAACTGATAATGCCTGAAAGCTCTCTGTATTATCGATGCGTAGTGGCTGTGGTTCAATCTGGCGATCATTTCGTCGTAAGTTTCGTATGGTTGCGGCACAACAATCCTGTCGGTGACGTTTGGTATGAACGCGTTTACACTGTTCATTTGGGTGGCACGACTGTAATTGGTATCCTGGAAGTAATTTGATAGGTACTGAGTGTTCCTTCGAATATTTTTTAGCTTTGCTAATCATTTATAACCTAGTGTATCCTATACTAGGCGGTGATGACCACTCCTTACCTTTTTACAAGCTTTTTGCTCTACCTAATTTAAATACATGGGGAATGCAGCAGCGTCGCGCTTTGTTTTTATTACCAGTTTGGGAATATTAAAAATTAAAATAATCATTAGGTACTTTGTGTGAGAATTGAACTCGCAACCATTGCGTTTACAGTCAGAAACTACATCACGAAAAAATTTATTCACTATGTATCTCACACAAGCTGGGCAGGTAGAGGGAACATAAGGAACCTAGTATTGCGTCATTCCGTCAAATTCTGGAGTAACTCAACGCCACGCTTTGCCTCGTTATCGGACCGAGGAACTGAAAATAATAAATATTTTTAGTTTCTCGCTAAACATAGTTTCACGGGAATGCCTTGAGTGGGAATCGAATCCACTTGTGCCTCTGTGCCACGACGACCTTAAAGTTTAATCTTGCCATAAAACCTTTATTTATTATTTTTGTAATGTGAATATATTTGTTTAATTTCGAAATACATATTTTTTTACAAGTATAATAATATTTACATAAGTTGAGTAAAAGCAATTAATTTAAAAAACCAAATGAGGACCAAACATATTCTGTATATTCATAGTCGACAATTCCTTAATATTTACATCTTCGATCGCTTACTTTATCAGACAGTCGTTTCATTTAAAGCGGAAAAAGTAATCTGTATAATGAAATGGATTGCTACTTTACTGTTCTTCCAATTTCATGTTATGGTCCATGTCGTTTTTTGTAGCTCATATTGTTAAAATTATTTGTAGTACTTACGTATATCTTTTCCCGCATTTCCGCAGTTTGCGTATCTCGGCAGGTTTTGTTTTCAGGAGGTATCTTTTCGGGTTTCTGTGGTGTTTGCGTATAGGCATGGTGATAAATTGCACCTAAGGTAAAAAATAAACATATATTCAAATGTATGATTAAAAATAAAAATTCAATTATTTAATAAATTATTTAAAATTGGTTTCATTTTGTTATCTAAATTAATAATGAAAATTTCGTAAGATTTATAGATAGATATAAAATAAAAAAAATAAATAGGATTTTGACCTGTGTGCACGTTCCTGTAACCACCAAGAAAAGGTTTTTTCATAGGTTCACAAAATATTTCAACATTGATATGTTTCAAAGTATTCCCGAACGGAACCATTACGGTTAAAACATCATTAAAGGGCATTTCTTTATACAATTTTTCCAAGTTAAGCTTCTCATTGTTTTTTGTTAACAATTCAACATCAACAATTCCATAGTTATCATAATCGAGATCCAATAGAGCCATCCGGTCCTTTAAAGGCCTTTCTTCTCGTAATAATACTAAGGAGTCTGGTTCTACTTGAAATACGCCGCCTAAATTTTTCTTAACTTCGTGTATTTTCATAATGGAATGATATGATCGGGTAAAAACACCATTCTGATTCCGTATTTTAAATTTAATAGCTATAAAAGGCATCGTTTTCTTTTTAGGCATCACAGTTTTTATAAGTTCATGTACATATGATTCTTTAGGAATAGATGATAACGAAAAGCTTTCGGAGTCTTTAGCGAACACGTCTATAGTAATATTACCGAGTGCGTCAGTCTTCAAATCAGAGAGGAGGTTGGTTTCTTTTAACACGTTTCTATTTTTGGCCAATATAAGATTATTATTTGACACAGACAGTAATTTTGCTAATTTACGCTTAATTATTTTTATTGGGGTATTCGATGGGAAGACTTTGTTGAACACTTCATTTGGGTGAAGAGGTGATTTGAAATATACAGGAATATGGCTCACTGGACATTTATACTGTTCTAAGTCTCTGGCACAGGGAGCAGTTTGGAGACGGGCCTTGGATTGGTCTTCAGGGGGAACAATTGCACTTTTATAAGGTGGTGCTGTTAGCAGTTTCTCTCGACCCAGTTCGCATTGGCACGACGCTACTCCCTTCAAACAATCAGTATTTGGGGCAATTCCTATTGTCCGCTTAGATTCCATATTGGATTTAAATATATATTATAATATAATTAATATTATTAAACTGTCATTGAGTGATATAAAAGATAAAAGTGTATTCACTACAAAATTCACGCAAATCACTGACGTAAGTGGAATGTTTTTTTGCTAAGAAACCGTTGCTAGGATTCAAGCTTCCATAATATTTTCTATTAACTTGATAGAAATTGAACTTGATTGAATCTGGAGGAATTTGATGGTGCTAGAGGTATTATACCTCTAGAAATATCTAAGTACAAAGTTTCATGATAATCGGTTGAGTAATTTTGGTGTAAAAGTACCTATAACTGTTTGTTAACTTACATTCATTTTGGTAAGTATGTTATTTTTATAATTTATTACCACAAGTAAAATATGCCTTGTTAGTTGGTTCCACTTGACATGACTAAATCCAATTAGACTAATTGAATACAATTATTAGTGTTTAACTACAAATAGAATAGGGGATTTATTTTGTTAAAATATTTTAATGACAACATGATGTTAAAGCTTTAATAAGTAGACTGATGTAAGGGAAATTTTCTATTATTAATAATATTTTATGAAAAGATATGACAATAATAATAAATTAAAATATACTAGAGTCACAGCGGAAAAAATGTACACTTTGAAAGTATTTATTTGAAATAGCTCTGGTTGCAAAAAAGTTTATCTATTTATTTATTTATTTCAGCTTTACGCTGTATTTAAAATAATAAACACATATCTTACGTCACTTCAATACAACCTTTCCAAAAAAGCAAGAAATAAGTTAAAATTCGCCGCTAAAGCTTTTGTTTTTAGGATAGTACAAAAGATCGTTTCTTTAGAGATGTTGAAAACAGAATTTCATTTCCTAATTTGGTTGCCTTTCTGATTAAACGTGTCTGTAACCTGTTCAGTCTTTCGGATTCTTATTAAGTCGCTTGCATCTTGATATCGCGTCGTCGGATAAGTGGAAACAATTTGTTTTATCTCACTCAACAGATCAGGTGCCGTTTGTTTAAGCGAATGTAATAGCATCGACAGTTTCCTCAGATACCTACTGTGATATAAGATATCTATGTTAAATATTTCTTGTTTAGCTTATTTAATAATATGCCGAAGCTGGACTTAGAAAATTTTATTAAGTATTTTTGTGTGTTTTTCGTTGTTTTAGTACCATAACGAATCTGAATGCTACTTTTGTTATAGCAATTTCACATTGGAACATATTTTAATTTTAAAATTATTCAAATGACTTTAGTATTTTTATTTGTTGAAGATACATTTTCCAATTGTACGAATATTTCCATTTTTAATTGTTGCTAGCTCGTCTATAAAGGTATATATTTTATATATATTTTATTATATATTTTATCTATAAAGGTATATTATTTTATAACTTTTGTTATTTTAGCATTTCAATTAAAGAAACAAGTTTGTTTAACACTCTGGCCCATACTTCATGTAGAGAGAATATTACCTATATTTACTTCTACTAACACAAGGATTACCGGCACTGCTATTATTCAGGTTCGACGGTCTAATAACAGAGCTTACGCGCGTTCTACCTAATAGAGCGCGTTCAATATGAATATGTTGGGAATATTATTTAAA
>FASU01034538.1:0-11743 GCA_001486225.1 Heliconius pardalinus sergestus
ACAGCTCGCCACAAGCTGCCCTGCTGGCTATATTTTTGTTATTATTATTATTATTTCTATTTTAAAATAAATATAATAATATAATGATATTTAAAAATAAAATGTTTCTTTTTGTCCACAGAAAGACGTAAATTCATTACTGCGCGATGAAGCGATGAAATGATATAATTGTTTTGAATGATATTTATTAGAAAGCAGCTTATTACTATAAGATATATAAAACTGGATCTACTGCCACGTCGCGAGATAACCAATATATACATATAAAACATATAAATGCAGATAAATATTATTTATAATAATCCTATAATATTATATTGATAACAGAATTGCATAAAAAGTGAGATATGTACCAAAAATAATTGTTATATTATATGTAGTTTTTTCTAATCTTCACGCTGTATTCCGCATATGGCAAGGTATGCAGAGGGATTCAAGTGTTAAGACACTCTGTTATCCACGCACTACCTAATTAACGAAACATTACGTGTTGAATAGTGTAACTCAACGCCGCGCTTTGTCTCGTTACCAGAGCTTTGGTATTGGTTTTGAGTTCCGCCACACAACACACAATGTTTCGATAATTGATCAAGGGCAATGGAGTGTCTTAAAATAAAGTACCTTTGGCCTACCCTGCTATATGCGGTATACAGGTGAAGTTAATAAAAGCGCTATTATTCTAAAGGTGATCTTATGTCATATATTATAATTTAATATTTTCTAATGATTTGTGATAATTATTTTCTCGTGACGTGTTCAGTACAATATATAGTATTATAATTATAAATCTTTTAGTTTTAAGTTGTGTAATACAGTTTTGAACCAACTTTGTGATATATTTGGATTGTATTAAGAGATTTTCTTTTTCTTGTTTTTTTTTGTTATTTAAATAAGCAATTGGACGTGTAATATGTTATGCGAATTGATATATTTTTTTATATTTCACAGTTTGTATTTATTAATTGTGAATATGTAATAAAAAATGTTTAAAATAAAGAACAACTTAATTTTGTTTTATAAAAAACTAGCGACCCGCCCTGCGGCGGCTTGTTCTAGTAGCATAAACACTTATAAATCATATTTATACATTGATAACTAACTCTAGAACTTTCATAAATTGTAGAACTTTTTCATGTTTGAACCAAATGAAGTAAAACAAACAATCAATGCTATGGGGAGCTTATTAGAATACAACAATGAACAAGAATATTTGAATCGATTAAGGCATTTCGGAAACTGTTACTAAACTCTCTACGTTTATAAATGCCCCCAAAAATCGTTTTTTTAATAAATCTATGTACGGACAGTGATCAGTTACATTTAAATTATATGTATAGCTATAGATGAATGGAAATGATTTCTTGGATTGATATTTTCAAATTTTGATCTTTAACTACTTGTTAACATTATAAATGAAATGACAAAAAGGGTTGCTTAGATTTTGTATTTTTCTATAATCCATTTTTTACATAGACAAAAAAATAATCACCGTCATAAAAATATTCCTTTATTTAGGTAACTATGTCTATTAATGGCCTAAAATAACAAAAAACTAATGTATGTTACATTATATACATGAAAATATACGCTTATTGGTCGGTAATTATTTAAAATATACATTTTTATATATTTTTTATTTTGAATCTGAAAATTATTGCAAAGTTGGTTCCAAACGAAAAGAAAAGCGACGCTAAAGAAGAAAACATTTGTATAGAAATTATGATGAAAATATGATTTTAGATTTTCGCGATTTTTACTATTTTAAATGAAACTAACCGGATTAATCGCGTATATTTAGAATTATAAAGATGTTTGGGAATCCCACGTTTCATTTAAAATTGTGAAGAAAAAATATCGTTCCTACCGCGTCAGTGGGGAAAATGATGGAGAGACTTTATTGTATTAAAGTTTTTTTTTACTACAACTTGTATAAAAGTTGAGATTGATTCTTGTGGGTATTCCTTACATACTATTTATACGTATGAATAATGTTGGTATGTATGTATGTGTTTTTGGTGTTATATCTTGTGAATATTTTATTTTAAAGTGTATATACTTTTAAAATGTAAAATTTTAAAAAATATCTTTTAATTTTTAAATTATGAATTTTCTTACTATAGTATCATGTTCAAGTATTTTTAAAAGAGTAACAGAATTGTTTTGCTGTAAGAAATCCTCATTTTAATTACAAAAATAATCGGGTTTTTATGAAAATCTTACTAAGATGTATTTATTTGCCGAAGCCAATAAAAGCATGTGTCTTAATTGTTAAAATGTTGTTCTATAATATCAAAAAAAATTACATACATACGTACATATATCAAATTTATAAGGAATATCATGTAAATAAGAATCATCTCAGAATATTTTGTATAAAAATTACATATTATTATAGTTTTAAATAGTTTTTCTTTTAAACACTACTATCTAATAGAACGATGCCTCACGACTTTCGATCTCTTATCCTCATTTTATCGTGTTATTTCAAAGTGGCGACTTCATTTTGTTTTGTGTGTTATTTATTTCTTTTTTCTGAAGACTACTAACATTGACTGGTAAAATTTTATTTTGAAATGATGTAATTTTATTTTATTGTATAATATATCGACGTAATGGTTCGGTTATTTTTACTTTTTATATATAGAAGAGAAGAACATTGAAAAGTCTAGTCTAAATTTTATTTCTGTCATACATGCTAGGTATTTTTTTTAGAAATGAAATGTCTGTGTTTAAAATATTTATATGTATGTATATAAAAGCTAATACTGCCATTACAAGTATAAATATTAATATTATAGTGTTTTTAATGTCGTGGGGCTCGTCTTGTTTTGTCGAGTTTGATTTCATGATTTTTTTAAATTATTATGTAATTTACCTGATTCCAAATTAATGTCCAATAAATATATTATGATAATGATAAATAAATATTTATAATGAATTCTTTTGTCGTTTTTGTTTCTTCTTTTTCTCGTATGTGTTCGTTGTGTATTTTCTTTGATATGTCAAATATGAGGCGATAGTTTATTACAAAATTATTTAGACTTTCAAAAAAATATACTCTTATTTTAGAAAGGTAGGTAGTTAATTGATTTTGATCAACGATTAATTTTATTAATTAGAAGAAAGAAAATTTACATATATTAAAAGAAATATATGTATATTTTTGCTACCAAACTGTATATTTAGAAAAAAATATACTGAAACGACTGAAAAAATAGGATACAAAATAAAACAAACCCACATTGTGTTTATAATTATTTTTTTATTAATTTTCACAAAATTATTTATTAAAAGCCACAATTGTAAGGCTTTTAAGCTGTTAAAGCGACGACGGTTTTTAAATCGAATCCCAACTAACAGTCGAAGTGAGACAAACTCGCACTCGTGAGCTAGAACTGGAATTTAAGCTAACTATAAACTACTTTTATAAATGTTTATATTTATTTCATTATTATAGAAAATATTAACCGGCAAACGGCAGTCAAGCTTTCTACGGCGGGCGGAGCGCGCGGTCCGAACGCCGCGTCTAACGCCCGTCGCTATATGTAAATACAATCTCGTGTAAACATTAATCTTATATATTATTGTGAATATAATTTTAATTATATTTTTAATTTACGTATAACAGCTCAGTGTTTTTGAATACAAGCAACATCGACTAGTATTTGTGTAGAAGCTAATTTGTGATTTCTATACAATGATTTTGGCCACAGATTTCATGTTAGAAAATCAGTGATAAATCATTGCTCCCTACATATTAGACTATTTAAAAGTACACCAAGTATTTTTAATTTTCCCACTTAAAACGGTTTTCTTTATAGCGATTTAAATACAAATATATAATTATCGAAAGCTCAACGATTTCACACCCTTGTTATATGAGGCTATCTATACATATATTCGGCCGAGTGGCAAATAAACATTTTACCATCAATAATTTATTTAGAAGCTTAGAATTTTAAATATATAGTGTTATAGTATTGCGGTTATATAATACAAAAAATATTTTATCTTTTGCAATACATAATTTTATACAAGCTTAAGCAAAAATAAACTCTTCACCTACACGTTATTTATTACTTAATTCTAAATAACTAAACCTAGCCATCTTGACATCAATCAGAAATCAGTAAGAGCGGTTTTTTTTGTAATTTTTTTTGTATTTATTACTCCTTTAGAAGATAACCAATTATGACGGTAGTAGCAAGCTGTTTCATAATTACATCAGTATTTGAAGCAGTGACCCACGTTATAGTAACAACCACTGGGTCTAAACCGCTCTTAGTATAACAATTTCTTCATACCGTGCTCACAATATTCCACTAGAAACAGAATTTATTACATTTAGGTAATAAATTCCATTTCTATACAACTTTACCGACCAACCATTTTGCTACACTAAAATTATCCACCGCTACATTTATATATACAACATACGCTAATTAAATTATTACATAATAAACTAAATGTTTGGAAAATAAAAATTAAAGTTAAATATAAAATTAGTTTTGTCATATGCAATGAAACAGTCATATAATATTTTTGAATATGATTCGTGAAAAAATATATAATTAACCAAAAAGGATGAAATTATGAAATTGTTATTATTATTAATAATATAGAAAAGTAAAAAAAGTATTAACTATGCATGAACTAAATATTCCAAAATGACTTGTCAAGCTGATTTCCTCTTTCTATGTACGTTGTTACGTCACGTCAATGACTGACCAGCAGCCATATTTTAATGTTTTTTGGTCAGTCATTGATTGACAATTTCAATTTGCGTCAAAACTAAATATAAATGTAATTGGAATTTAGATGATAAAGTCTATTTTTTTATTTATATACAAAGGAAAACAATAAAAATAGCAAATAAATCCTTTTCGCAATAAATTTTCACGTTCAATACAAAATCAGTTTAAAATTTACAAAAATAACATTACGACTAGTTCTATAAAGGTAACTATAATATCATTAAATATACGAGACCATCAATTTATCTAACACCGACAAGCTTTATACACGAGAAGCCAACAAACGTGAAACGTGATTACGTGTTAACGTGACAATGTGATTGCGTGATAACGTGATTACGTGAAACGTGATAGATATGTACGTTAATATTATGCAACGAAATTAACTGTATTATTTTATATTATATTTATATTATCTTATAGTTATGCATATTTCGGATTGTGAATATATTGAAATTTCGTAGGAAAATTTGTATGTAGCAGGATTTAAAGCCGTTTTTATTACTATGGACGGTATCAAATGCTGCTACGTTGAAATTGTGCATAAAATTTCAATATATATTATATTTTCATTCATTATATTTGTAGTGTTTTATCTTTTTTTTTAAATGGGTTAATAAATAAATCTTATAAATCTATTAAATCTTAATCTCAACTCATTCTGAACGAAACGAAAGTAAGATTTGTGCTTTAGAGACGTATTTTAAACGGCATTTGGATGTCAAAATTAAACGTGCATTAAAATATAAAACAATCATTAATCGAGTACAAAATGTTCTATTTATATAAGTAAACATCAACCCAGTTAAATATTATTTAAAACACAGAATAATTCTAAAAATCGATTATATTTATCGCTAAAGGTGGAACAATTTTCGCATCACTAAATAATCGATTAATAAAAAATATTCGTAGCTTTAGAATTATAATAAATAATCTGATATTATGGTTGATTGCGCTAACTATAACTTGACTGACATCCCAACACATGTCATGACTGACCAATAAACACAATTCTGAACATTTTTCCTTACTGACTGTACACTCTAATCTTTATATTATAATAATATTAACATCGATACATTTTCCATATAATAACGATACTCGAAGCGTGCGCGAGTAAAGGCGGCAAAGGCTCGCTTACAGTAACGATTTGTCACGTCACAGTGACGTCATGTTACTGTCACAGAGACAATGCTGTCACGTCACAGTTACATTGAAGCGGTGACGGCAAAGTGACATTGTGATTGCAGTCAATGTGACAGTGACCTGGCACTCACGTCACGTCACGGTTATGTCGCAGTCACGGTAACGGCTCGGTGTGATGCGGTTATTCTCGATGTCAACCGCTGGGAGCTAGCTGTAAAAAAAAGAAATCAATTATTTCCTTTTAGTGAAATTAATAGTTTTCGTTGTAAATATGTTCTTGAACAGGACGTACAACTTACAAGCCGTAACGCTGCCAGAACGTACAGCCTTCAGCTAACTAACCTTTACTTAGTGTTTCGATATCTAAGTAAAAAAGAATAAAGACTATTTACCATTGAAGCCGCTCAAGAAGCGCGTCGTCCAGTCAACGAGCCCACAAAGGACTTAAGCGCTTGTCCTATAGAGGCGCGTCCGTCCGCGCCCGCACCCAGCATTGACCCTGGGACTGACCCGCCGAGTGAACCAGCTACCACTGAGCCGCCGTGAGCGTCCAGGCATTTTTGATAACGTAGCTGTTGGGAGTATTTGTATGGATAAGAGATTTTTTATTGTATTTTAAAGTAATGAAAGATTTGACTTCAAGAAATAGATTTTGTTAATTATAATTTCCAACGATTTCGATGCTTACGTAATAATTTTTGAATACAAACCTTGCAAGCAGCCTCGACAGTCTTGCACAGCGCCCCAGAGCTGGGCTCGGCGTGGAAGGCGTGCGCCACGAACGCGTCGTGCGGAGTGTGCACGATGAAGGCGCAGCGCCGCACGTCGCGCCCGATGCCCAGGAACGACAGGTAGCGCACCCGGCATTCCAGGATTGGTGTCGTTTCCTGTTAATGTTGTAAGTAAATCTTAATTACACTTAAATACTAAGCTAACTAATTAATACAAAATTTATTAATTACATTTAATAATAGTTGAGAAATTGGATGTTTATAATAAAGCTGCTGACATAAATGAAGAAAAAAAACATCATTGTTATTTTGAGACCTTTGGTTCCGTTTAAAAAAATGTAGTATTTACTTTTTTTAGCTTCACGCTATATTACTCTCTGCACTATAGGCAGAGGTAACCTGGGAACCTAGTGTTAAGATACTCTGTTCCCATAAAGATACTTCTTATTGTTCTCAATTTCCCCCGAATTCTGGATAATCTAATGTTAATTATTCCGCATTAAAACAAATGTGTGTTATCCTAAGTAATTAAAATTGTTTAAAATTTTTAACCCTACAATTACCGCATATGACATGGTAGGCATAAGGAATCTAGTGTTAAGCTCACCCCCTCCTCAGTGACCGTGATCATAGAGGGCGCCACCGCGACCGCGACGGGGCGCCAGGCGGAGGGCGCGCGCGCGGCCGCGAGGCGCTCGAGCGCGTCGTTGAGCACGTCCATGCCGGTCGCGCGCGGCACCTCCGCGCTGCCCAGGTAGCGCGCGCGCACCGTCTTGCGGGGCTCCTCCATCGGCGTAGGGAATGACGCTCCTGACAATGTCATTGTTATTAATTTATATACTTTAATAGACAATGTTCTGTTTGTTAATGCAAGTTGAATTAAAAAAGTAACAGTCAACATTTTCAGGAATAATTTTTTTAAATTACCAATTTAAATTCATTTATTTTATTTGCTCTGTGTGACGTATATCTTGCCTTGGATAGGAATCACTCGATATGCTGTTTCTTAAACTATGCATAGCACAAATCTATTTAAGAAATACTATTTCAATATGTTCGTTTCAAGAGTTGGTTCAAACACACCCCAGAATAGTGTGGTTCCCACTTCGAAACTTTTACTAATAAAAAAGTAAGCCAGGAAAAAAACAACAAAAGCATTAAAAATATCAATCTCTTTCCAAAATCTTACCTGACAATGGCCTCGGTCGCCTAGCAGCTGGCAGGTCCGTGGGACGAGGCGGAGGCTGCAAGGACCTCTCGATCATGATCCTCTTGCATATATCGCGTAATGCGTTCGCTATGGACCGCGCGGGCGCCTCACAACGGAAGACGTGACACATGTGCTTGCGTGTCACTCTGTCACGGGCTACGTAGGCGAAGTCCCTGGATGTTTTAGGGTAAAATTAGTATTTTTTGGTGTATTTTTTCCAAAATTTAAATTTAAAAAGTCTCATAGACAGCCCGAAGCGGAAATAGTTTGTTTAGTGGCTGTTTACCACTTGCAAGAACCAACCATTGCAAATGGATCACTGTATTTGTGCCATGGTATTATTAAAATAATAATAAAAAAATTATAAAATATAACATACATTTATAAATTTTTTTATAACATACTTTTTATAAAGAATAGTAATTTAGGGTTAATCCTTAATTTAAATATGTCATAGTAAGATAGTAAGATAAGTACATAGCTAATTTATAGTACCTAATGAATTATTATTTATGCAAATTATAATAACAATTCCCACTCTTATATTTTAAAAGATCCTTTGTAAATTAACTCTATGTATTCTACTTATACCGTATATATAAACCATATATTTATATGTATTGGGACAAAAACAAATGACAAGAGCTACAAATGTAACTAAAATGAACTCTAAATTCAATCGTTTCATACCTTTCACTAATCCAAGATTGCGTAATAAAAAACAATATTTATTAGTCGTTTATTGGTTAAACGTCAAACTACATAAGTTCGTATATATAATATGAGGATCTACTTGCGCGTATGATCTGGGACTTTGCAAGGAACATAAATACTAGCGTGATACGTATAAATAGATTACAATTATAATTTTTCACCAAAAGTAAAGCGTGGATAGCCAATTATATTTTTTGTATATATGTAGTGCTTCAAGCGACTAAATTATTTTTTACTAATAATGAAAATCCTGTTGTGTAAATAATTATAAAAGAAAATTATAATAATTTAATGACTGTAACTTATAAAGTTTAGTCCAAAACAGTAATGTAAGTATATTTCACATATGGACGTTTCTTAAAATAAAAAAAAGACATACAAGAAAATTATTGTGGAAATACTTTTTGTATCAGTTTCCTTTTTACTGCACAATTGATACTTTTTAATAAGTTTAGTAAAGTTATTCCATTATAATAAATTTAAATAAAAATATAAGCCCTTAGTAAAACTAATGTCCTCTTTGTATTAAATAACTAATTATCTATAACTTAATTTAGAAAAACTCACCGTCCATTGTCTCTGCCGACGCCCCACACGCGTATTGTGTGTATGGGCTGCGTGTGCAGAGTATTTAAACTCTCCGGATCTATCAGCTTCAGGGCACCGTCGTCTAGATCCATGAATAGATCTTTGCCCTGGAAATGATTGAAAACTTTATGTTAACCTATTGGTCTTGGTATATAAATTCAGTTAAATGGATATTAAATTCGCATATTTATAGTAATATTTAAACATCCAGTAAAAACTAAACCGATTTTATGATGATCATTTAAGCAACAACATATCCAGACTTAATGTTCACAGATATTATAAATAAAAATATCGTGGCAGTTGGATATCATCTGATATTAAATATTCGTTATTTTATTGTTTTTGGACAAAACACGGTCTTGAATTTTGCACGGTCTTTTGAAAAAAATAAGCGGTGCCTGGGAAAGGTCTTAATTCTAGGTTGTCTCTGTTTATCCTGTTATATACGGTATACAATGTGAAGCTAAATAGAAAGTAAAACTAAATTATTATACAATTCTAAAGGTCATACTCACATCTCCCCAACGCCCGACCTGATCCAAAAGATCATTGCGACCAAGACTCAAGTCTACAATGCATTTATTGACGGCGCGGCTCGAGCGCTCAGGAGTTAGATCAGTTTCAGATATCTCCACCCAACCGAGGGAACGGACGAAGAATCTGACAGCACGACCATCTTGTTCAGGACGGGCTGGGTAACTACGGCGCCTGAGGGAAAATTTGTTTAGTTAGATTCAAATAGATTGAATTTTGAGAAAATTATAACGTAATAAAAAATGTTTTCATACAAGCATGTCTCATGTCATATCTTCCGAAGTAATTGTGTAAGAACAAGATTGAGACAAAAACAATATCGTTCTTAAAATCCAAAAAAAAACATACTTATAAGCTACTTCCTCTCTTCGTTTCCTCTCAGCCTCTTGATGATCCTGATCCAAAGCACCACTAGTAGTACTTCTAGTAACGGACGATGTCATACCACCCTCGTATTTAACGTCTGATAGGTTGGAGCAGTCCCTGACCATGGATATGCGGGACTCTCGAGCTTCTATGGGCGGCATTTTGGGGATCTCCCGCTGGATAGTCCCGCTTTTTATGTGCCAGTAATATGGGCCATCATTGTCTGTAAGAAACAATTGTTTATATGACAAAAAGGAACTCTCTTCAATAGAAATGGAAATAATGTATAGAAACTACACGCATGCATTTGTTAACAACCATATTTCGGAATATTGGTTCTGTCACAAGTACCATATATTATAATGTTTTTGTATCATAGACTTGAGTGGAAAACGCAGTATCCTTACTATACTTGATTCTGATCTACATATTGAAAAAAAATCAATATAGAATAAGAAAATATATAGAAATACTGTATTGACCTTCATGTTTCTCCCACCCAGGAGGCAAAGTTTCTTTCTTTGGACGCAATTTAACAGGTATAGCGTAGAGGTCGTCGTTGGGACCCTCTGCGCTGTGCGGCACTGAACCGCAGTGGCTCTTCTCCGTGTCTTCTTGATCAGCCCTCTCCTTTTCAGGAGGGGGTGAATCCCCCCCGCCATTCTGTTGGGGCGGCGTGATGAGGCCGCTTTTTTCGCTATAGACAAAAAATTAAAACGTAAGTAAAAATATATACAAATCACAAATTGTTAATACATAGATTTGACCTTCGCCACTCTAAACGCACTGTCTCTAAAATTTAACGGAAAGTAAGGAACAGAATGTTTTATCACTAGGGCTATCTCCTCTGGTGTCGGAGTAAAGCGCAGCGTTGAGTTCCACCACTTAAAACGCAATGCCTCCAAAATTCAGCGGAAAGTGGGGAACAGACTGTCTTAACACTAGGTTCTCTACGTGTACCTTGCTATGTGCACTCATATTGTTTCATAAAGATCACTTCAGAAATTAATAGCTTTGGTCACTAATAAAAAAACGATAAAATTTATCACACAAAATTTGAAACTAATAAAAAATATATTAAAATAGTTACTTAAAAAAATACTTACTTAACCTTGTTAACAGGTGAAGACGCCTCGTCATCCACTCTGCAAAGAAACAAACACGAATTCATTAATAATGTCACCAAAAAACATATAGGTACTTTTTTATATTGCTTTATATACGCACAGCCTGTAAACACGACGAGTGCGGGTTCGATACCCACTCGAACTGATACTGAAGTTACAGAAATGAGGGAAGTTTCAGACAGAAGTGCTACAAAATACGACTACCGTTCGCAACCGTCTCAATGTTAACACGCACCACTAAACACTAAAAGTTAAAACTGAATTCACTATGGCTTCTTCGTGTCGCCTTACTATTAATCGTTTAATACAGATTAAAGACCGCTTCTTGTCTTTAATCTTGAGTTTTGGGTATTTTTGGGCGTCTTCGGGCGCACGGTTCACTGGTTATATCTTTTAAGCTTGGGTAAGCTGATGGTATTTTTCTGCTATATACCATCTGCTTATATATTATTGTTTGTAATAATTTTAATAGACCAGCCATGATTTCCTCCATTCGACCAAAATCTTGTATGGAGAAACGAAAATTAACATTACATATTTTTCTATTCTCTTAGACAAGATCTTTAA
>FASU01034539.1:0-10983 GCA_001486225.1 Heliconius pardalinus sergestus
CTATCGATTAAAATATCGATAGTCCTACTATCGGACAACTATCGATAGAATATCGATAGCCTATCGATAGTCGACTGTCGATCGGCAACACTACCTCAGAACATCAATTCATCCATATATGTTTGTTCAGCGATTTTCACTGGTTCAGCAGTTATTTGGGAATATAAGATTTTAAAAAAAATCGAACTTTTAAAGAAATTTGTCATTGATTTCACGTGATGTTTTACCTTGTATATGCTTCAGTAATAGGATTTTTTAACCAATTCTCGATTCAGTTGGTAGATTTTTATGGTTCCGTACCACAAAATTAAAAAGTACCTTATAGATACATTATACAATCGAACCCACAACAGTCGACTTCCAGTCACTCGCGAGTGCCACTGCGGCACGACGGTCTATTCTCTATATATTTATATCTGTTATTTGCTAGGAATGCACTTTTCGTAATTACGCAACACGAAAGCTAATAAAAAAAAACCAAGATGAGAAAGTAGATAAAATGTCAAAAAACGACCTTTGATTCTTATTTAAATATTTATTTAACATAAGGTTTGTTATATAATGTATTATATAAATTAGAAATTTATTCGGCCGTCGTAGTGTGAGACAGCGTGCGAATGTAAAATCGATGGTTGTGGGTTCGATTCCCACTTTGGAGAATAAATTATTTACATTTCACCGCTCTCGCATAACAAGGGTGCCGCCATCCTCTTATTCTCGCTAAATTCTAAAGAATCTATTAAAATAAAGAATGAATACAGAATATTTTATTTTAACCAAAAAATACCTAAATTCTTTAAATAAATATACTTATTAATTAAAGTATCAACTTTTTCCACAATAGCCACCCATCCATTTACAGACTAAAACAAAAGTTACTTAACCGACCTTATTTTTAACTATACACATATCCGTTGCACGTATGTTAGTATGTACAATGTATATATATAAGTATTTTATTTACTCAACTATCGTAGTTTCGTGACTGTATATCACGATCCAAGGCAAGGGAGTAACTTAGAAATAATTGTATATAATAAGTTATATGTAATTCTTTAGTATAGGAACCTTCATAAATATAATTGGGATATCTTTAATTGCGTGAGTTCATTTTTTTTAAACTTCACATTTAGCAGGGTGTAGGAGGAAATTACTATTAAAGCACTCTGTTCCCCATTTTCACTCTCGTCTTATTAACAGAACCAGGAAAATGAAAATAATTCCAGATCGAACCCATAAACGTCGTTTACAGTTACATGTGTCACAGCGCTACGACGCCCTCGACCACATCGTCCTCGTTGTTGGAAGCAATTTCTCTGCATGGTGGGGGTGAAAAAAATATTTGAAATTAAAGAAACGAATTAAAAATAAATAAAATTATTTGTCTCATAGAAGATTTACAATAGGATCTTATTTGATGGTATCTTATATGGTAAAAGTAAAGAATTAAATATTTAATAATTTGATTTTCACGCTCTGGTAAAAAGACAACACGTGGCGTTGAGTACCATCATGCAACACACAATGTCTCGAAAATTCCGCGGAGAGTGGAGAATGAAGTGTCTTATTTTTATTAGGTACACTCTGCCTATCCTGTTATGTACGGCATACAACGTGAAGCTTTACTTAAGCAGGAAATATCAAATACCTAGTCAAGACCTACGACTTAATCTCAATACTCATATTACATAGTAACTATTTATAGGTACCCTATATAACATTAGATAGAGGCTGCTATGGCGCAGTGCGGTAGTAGTGTCTTCTTCAGGGATTCAGGGTATAGGGTAGTAATAAAGTACCTAAAGTTACTTAATAAAAAAATATACGAATTGATGCTTAAATATAAATAACGTTTAAATGCGAGTCGGACGAAACACGAAGGGTTCCGTTATCATATATGAAAAACGGCAAAAAATCATGTCTGTTGTCTGTATGTCTGTCCCGCAAATACAGGAATAGAATCTACAACCATCGTGTTTACAAAAATAATAAAACAAAGTTAGTCAGTAGTTTTTTTAAAAAAAAGTTACTTCAGACATTCGTACAAAACTAAAATTACATAATACAGATTACATCTCAGTCCCACGCCACGCTCTAAATCTAGAAATGTAGACAATAAGAGTTCATGGGTCGTCTTTATTTTATAATAACATAGCAAAATGAAGTAGCTTCGTGTTGTCGTGTGTATCCCGCATATAGCAGGGTAGGCTGAGGGAACCTAATGTTAAGACACTGTTCCTTGTTACCAGAGCGAAGAAGTGAAAATCGCTCATTACCCCTAGTGGGAATCGAACCCACAACCTTCGTGTTTGCAGACACTGTGCCCCTGCGCCACGGCGGATTCTATTTTATAATAGGGATAATAATTACTAAGTATTTAAATATGTAAAGTTTTAATAAGGCCGTGGCCCAGTGGTGACAAAACGCGGCGATATCTTCCGCTACTCAAACAAGAAAATCCATAAATATAGAATGATAAACACATTATCCTCCTTTGCGTCGTGCAGTCGGGCAAAATTTAGGAGTGTTGCATCGTCGAAGGAAAATCAAAATCGTACATATCAACTAAATCATTAGTAGATCACGCAATGGGGCAGGTGAAGCGTAAACATTTGTGGTATTAAATAGACCATAACTTTACATACAAGCATTTATATGTAGGTTTTTAAAAAACACGCTGTATCCCGCACGGCAGGGTGGCAAGAGAGAACCTATTGTTAAGATACTCTAAATGGGAAGTGATGCGTTACTTTATTTTTCACATCTACTGTAATGTAATTTAAAACAGAAAAATCCATATTTATAATTCATTTATTCGCAAACATTTTTATCCACCACTCAACACGCTTTACCTCCAGAATTCGGCGGAAAGTGGGAAACATCAGTGTCTTAATAGGAACGAAGCGTCTTAATCTTAGGTTCACAGATTTCCTCTGCCTACCCTGCTAAGTGCGGAATACAAAGTGAAACTAATGAAAAATAACTTGACTTTATCAACTTTTATAAACCACGCTCCCGTTGACCTACAATCACGAAATTGATACGGAACATGTAGGCGAATTCGACTCACACTTGACCAATTTTTATTATATATTTTTTTCACTTATTTCCAAACATTATATTATACACAATACACAGACTAATATTGAAATAATCGCAAATCATTTAGCGCAATTAAAAACAATTATCGTACGCATTTAGCGAAACTTAGATAAACATCTTCACGCTGTACGCCTTTAGAAATGTATGATAGCGTGTTTAGTGGAAATTACATGTTGGGGAAGTGTCTGGGTTTTTTAGCTTTACGCTGTATCCCGCGTATAGCGGGATAGGCAGAGTAACAAGGTACCTAGTGTTAAGACACTCCGTTCCTTTACTACTACATGAGTGGTGGAATCTAACGCCACACCTTTCTGCTGCGCCATGACAACAAGGTAATAGCATGATTAGTGGAAATTACGTGTTAAAGAAAGATCCGGGTTTGATTCTTGATAAATACTTTCTTTTTCTTTTAAAAGGTAGCTTTTATTTAACTAAGTGTTTAAATGACTGAGGTAGCTCTGACCGTGACACCTCAGTCACTAAGAATGTGCCATCTGGCCTGCAGGTTCGAATTAAAAAAGTAGTAGGTATTGCCTACTGATTCGCGCTAATCTCAGGAACAGTAGTTCCTTATAATATCCTTTTTTCATTACCCCTCATATGAATCGAACCCACAACCGTCGTGAGTAGGTACATTGAGCCGCTGTACCAGTGGTGATGCTGATGCAATACTAAAGTCACGGTCAAAACGTTTTTCGTTTAGTTTTGTCATTTCTTTTGAAATTTTTAGCCAACTTGGTAAAAAATTATGTTTTCTATCGCCCACTTTCACAATAATTGGAATGCAGAAGGTTAGATTAGTTTTTTGCTAACATTTTGACTGCGGCTTTGCTTGTTTAATGTAATTAAATTGCCGCCGTGGAACAATGGAGAAGCATCGGACTGTAAGCGAGACAGTTGTGGATTCGATTCCCGCTCAGAAGAATGAACTATTTTGATGTTCTATGATAGGTATGTATAGGTTTTACAAAATGCGTGTGGTGATTATGAAATAATTTTAATACATTTTTCATATTTATGAAACAAATTTCCTTCTGGAGAACTGGGAATGCACGCAAGTGTCTTAATGGGAACGGAGTGTCTAATTATTAAGTTCCTGTTATATTCTGGATACAGCCTAAAGCTAAATAAAAAGAAATAAATGTACAGTGCTTACTCTCACTTTTTAATTTCAGAAAATAATTAATTCTCCCGAGCTCGAATCAAACCCACGACTGTCACGTTTAAAGTCAGATACTGTACCATTACCACTACGCATTATAATCATCAAGGGTCGCAAAGCAATACTATGAATTAATAAAGACAAGACAAACGCAATAACAAGATATAATATTTCCTTTCATTTTAGTCGAATGTATAAGTAAATTTTTCTAGTATTTTTTTTTTAATTATAATACTAGTTTTACATGTGACTTCGCCTGCATGGTTAAATGGTTAGCTTTATTATAGTAGTATAGATATGTTGTGTATTATCGATAACAGCGTTTATAGTCCCTGTGGCGCAGAGGATAGCGCGTTGGACTTCTAATCCAAAGGTCGTGGGTTCGATCCCCACCAGGGATGGCATTTGACTTTTTTTCTTTTTATAAAAAACTTTGTTATTATAATATTGTATGATGTTCTTAAAAAATATATATTTTCTGCTTTATTTTTTTTTAGATTGTTTACATATATATTTTTAATTTGGATTGGTGGTGAAGAATAAATAATAAAAAAAAGAAAAATATATTCTCCTATATTTTTAATATTGCATATTAGGTAAAAGCACCAAACTTTATTTTTCCTTTTATTTTCCTTCACGCTGTATCCCGCATAAAGCAGAGTAGGCAGAGGGAATTAAGTGATGTCGTCCCATGCACCGCCCAAATTTAGAAATACTGCCTAGTGAGTGGCGCAGTTCAATACTGCACTTTTCTACCAGAGCGGAGAAATGAATTTAACATATTTATCTGTAGAATTGTTTGTCCGTTTCTATACGCACTACTCTGGAACTGGACGGATTTGTATGAAATGTTTGTATTAGGCATGATTTTGTTCCTGACTACGTACTATATAAGAAAAAAATCGGTAAATGCGAGTTGGGCTCGATCATCAAGGGATCCGTATCAATTTCTTCGATTTTAGGTCAACGGGAACGTGAATACAGCGTATGTTTTATTTTTGTATGAAGTGAAATATAAGTTTGTAAGATATTTTTCTGTAATATGGATATAAATTGCCGTTTTTTTTTAATATTTCGCTTTATTTGTACTGTATGATCTCATTTATTGTCAAATTTCTTAAAAGATATGGCAAATAAGCACTTTTTTTGCTGTATATACTCGCATCTTTTGATTGCGTTGACTTAGAAGTTCTATTTTTTCTGTACTTCAAGTGACCTACACCTGAATATTTAATATTAATTTCAGATAGCAAAGTGCTCCTATAAGGAGTCGTTTTTTATTTTAAGATACGGAACCCTAAACGCGAAGTATATACATATATAACTCTTTCACATCATGTACCAAAATTCAACCTCGTCTAAGTTCATTAACATTTAATTGCATATAAAACTGGTTTCTACAAAGTTTAATCATTAGATTACGTAAGTGACATTATTAAAACATTCTCACTAATCAATGTTAGAGCCGCACTCAGAGATAGTAATTATCATTAATTAATAAAATCTTAAGAAATTTATGCTTTTACGGTTTCGTAATTAAAAAAAAATGGAACCCTTCTTATAGGATCACTTCCTCATTTCACCACACCATTTCCACTTCAATTTTTCATTTCTTAAAGGGTAGAGCGGAGTGTCTTAGCACTGGGCTCCCTCTGCTTACTCTGCTAAGTGCGGGATACAGTGTGAAGCTAACAAGAAAAGTGTATATTTTATTTGTAAATTACTAAATATATTAAAAATATTCTCCAATTGACCTTCACGCATAAATCGTCCAGTAAACTGAGTCTAATCGTTGTAATAATTAATTTGCATGGCTACAAACAAACAAGAAACGAATACAAATATATATTTCAAGGTAACCTTGGTTTTAATCAAACTTTTAATATTAATCAGCTTCTTCAGTTACGAATGAAGAAATGAATGTAGGGTTCAAAATATAATTTTAAGTTTTATGAACGAATTTGAATTCAAAATAAAACATGGCATTTCGTAGTAAGCATTCCGCCTTTCCTTGAGTGGCGGAATTTAACGCCGCACTTTCTTACTATAGCGGAGAAATGTCAGACTTGGAATCGAACCCACAACAATCGGTCTGTTTTACTGTACCACGATGACATCAGTAGTCTAAATCATAGTCATATTATTAAATCAAAGCCAACTTAAATCCAAAAATTGATGGTAATTTCTGAGGTATTCCACAGAGGATTTCACTCAAATTAAGTCTAACATTAAAAGTCAGTTAAATATTAATCAAACTTTCTGAGTGCTTTAAGTAAGATGTTATTTTTTAATATTCCACTGTATCTTCACACTTCGTACTCCAGTTTCCGCCAAAAACTTCGAGACATTCATTGCGTATTGGGTGTCGTAACTAAACACGCGCTTTGTGTTTTTAGGAAATTAATTAAATAATTAATTCCCCCGAATGGAAATCGAATCAAAACCATCCCAGCTGTGCCACTGGGCCACGACGGCCTCAAATCTTGTTTCGTAACTACGACATAATAATAAATATTTCATCTAATATAATCTATGTTCGGGCTTTTGAAGCTGGGATGAAGCTATCCCTAGAGGAATTTCAGTTATTCATAGATTAACTTTATCACAAGCTATCGTGGCGTAGGGGCACGAGCGTGTGACTGTAAACACGACGGTTGTCGGTTCGATTCCCACTTGGGGAAATTAAACATTTAATATTTTAACTTCTTCACTCTGATAACGAAGCAAAGCCGACGGAAAAAATTGAGGGTCAGAAGTGTCATAATGAGTATACTGTCTACCAACGAACAAACCCAGCTGCGTTACCTACTATGAAAATTTTAAAATATTTTCATACATAAAAACTAAAATTAACCAATTTATTTATTCATTTTTGGGTAATATAACGAAGCTATTAAGAAAATTTAAATTGAACGCCAAATAAGAACTAATTTAAAGATATTGAGACATGGAGTTTATTGACTTTCAATTAATTAAACTTATACTTTGACATCGTCGGAAGCTTGCTCTCTTCGTTTTATTATATTTTTATAGTCACGCTATATCTCGCACGTAGAAGGGTAGGCAGACGGAATCTGCAAACCTAACGTCAAGACACACAGTTCCCATTAAGACACTTCCGTTCCCCATTTCCCGCTGAATTCTGGAGGCGAAGAAGAGTCGCCACGACTGAGCAAACTTTATGATCATTGCGATTTGAAATATCCTTAGTAATCATAAACGTACCTATAAAAAGTAAAGGTTTTTACACTGAACATAAATGAATGACTGACGGTAAATTCCTCCAAACGGCACTCTTTATCCTTATAGGTATTTATTTGAGGCCGTCGTGGTGCAGCGATACGTCTAACTGTAAACACGATAGTTGCGGAGTTTGATTCCCGCGCGGAAGACAAAAATATTTTCATTTCGTCTCTTTGATAACGCCGGGCGTTGATGTACATCACTCAACACGCAGTGCTTCGGAATCTAGACGACAAGTGGGAAACGAAGGGTCTTAACACTTGGTTCCCTCTGCGTACCCCTGCGGGATAAAACGTGAAGCTAAAAAAAATTAAAAACGAACTCAATTCATATTGAAAAATTGACAACAAATCACTGCAACAACAATCATTCCATTTTTTTGATGTCTCAAACAAAACCTTTTTTCATTATTTTACATTTTATTAAACTATGTTAGATATTCCTTTTATATTTCACGTCAATCACTTTTTAATATATTTTAGAATGAAAGATGCTTTCTTTAGTAGATGTATTTTTTAATTTCCCTTAGCCCCATTTATAGAACTAATCGACGCCCACAGCTTTGTTTGCGTAGATTTTAAGTGGTAAAATGAAAAGTCCTTTTTCTGCCGTTCCCCTAGTTCTCCGTGCTCACGTTTAGTTCTCCCTACACGTCCTAACCTTACTAACTTTTTGTGGACTTACCACAGTGTTAGTCTCATTAAAATCGGTTCAGCTATTTCGGATACGAGCCCGGACAAACAGAGAAATAGACAGAAAACAAATTAAAATTGTTTCTTTGTGCTTTGGAAATTTGGAAAAAAATCTATTAATTTAAAATCACACACGGACACTTCAATTATTTATTTATATGTATAGATTTAACTTCTATAAAGAAAAAATAAGAGACTGAGATAGAGCTGACAAATGAAAATCTACTGAGAATCGAACCCGCAATCTGTCGCTTGTAGAAATTACTTTATACAAATATATTAATTACTTCATAATATGCAAATTAATTGTCTGTCGCTTACCATAAAAGTAAAATACGATTTTGAAAGTAATTTTTATAAATGTATGTAAATTTTATACTTCGTTGATTTATTATAATTGAATTCGTTATGCGATGTCGAGATGTATGTTTTTTTTAATAATTTATTATATTTCAGACGAAAGTTGAAGGTTGCGAGTTCAAATTATACGTCATTTATATTTATGGTTAATCACGCTGCATCCCGCATAAAGCAGAGGAAGCAGAGGGAACCTAGTTTTAGGATAATCTGTTCCCCGCGCAGTTCCCAATTTTTTAACAATCTCAGGCGTAAACTTGAGTACGTACGGAGTGTCTAGACGCTAGGTTAAGTATTTTTGTGTAACAGGGTATGCGTTCTCTGAGCGAGAAAATGAAAATATGAAATGTTTCACTTTCTCGAGTGGGAATCGAACCCAAAACACACACACAGACGTTTGTGCCTCAATCTACCCTTATCATAATGCCAGAAAAGAAAAAGGTTCTCTAAAAAGAAAGCTACTAGCATATGTAATCCACGATTAACGAAGAGATCGACAATTAACGTTCCTTACTATTATAATATACTTGTTGCAATGTTTGTTGCAGTCCTCGCGGGTCATAAGTTCAAAGCGATACTGTAAATTAATAAAGACAAGACAAACGCAATAACTAGTCAAGCTATTTCCTTATATTTCAACAACAAGGGTAGACAAGGTCGTATTTGTAAGTTAATTTCTCGCGTAAATATGTCTGTATACGCGACGGTTGCGGGTTTGATTCCCAATCGGGGACATTTACATTACATTTATGTAATTTTCTCGCTCTAGGGACAAGACAATGTCAAAAAATTAGTCAGTGGCTTGGGGAACGAAGTGTTTTAACATGAAGTTCCCTCTATTTCTAGGATTTGGACACTCGCCTCTTGCGTTTTAAAGAGACCCTGATTCAAATCCCGCTACGTTCAAATTTCTTTACGATTTCTAAATAAATATTTTTCTTTTCTAAGTGTGGAACAACAGATTAAAAATTATCTTAGCCTGCCTATCAATTAATTTGTCCAAGTCCAACGAGGGCGAAGTCGCGAAATGTATACTAGTTTCATTTCAAACGTCCACAAGGCCGTATTTTTCTCGTAAACTAGAAACATTTAGTATTCCGAAATACATTAACATGACAAGGCTAGCTGGCTTGGTCAATTGTGGAGCGATTTAAAACGCTGTATTCAAATACTATTGAGACAGTGTTAGTGACGAGATGGTTGTCGGTTCGATTCCTACTCGGGAAAACTTATTTTTTAGGAAACGTATAAATTTGACCCGGTAGAGGAATCTATGATTTCTTTAAACTGTCTAAGTGCTATGATCACTAAGCCATAAGTTCTCAAGCTATGTCGGAATTATCTACTCTTTGTTATAACGTAATTTATTATAACAACAATAAATTTGGCAAAAGCTAATGCTGTTTACTAAGTACTTTTTTAATAAAAAGTAATAGATAATATAGTGCAAGTGTGATCTTAAGAAAAAAAAATATTTTTAGAAAACATAAAAATTGGCGGTGTTCACTCAACACACAATGACTTCAGAATTCGGCGGGGGAGCCTAATGTCTTTACAGTTCTTCAGGTTCCCGTAAAAAAAATAACCAACGTATCTACGAGTAGATAGTTTAGGTTCGGACCGGATACCAAAACTCTAATTCCGTTTGCAAAGCCCCAGAAGGTCCCGGAAATGATAAGCCTTCCTGGCAATCCTAACAAATCCTAACTTAAGACAAAAAAAGAGGGCGAAACCACGAGTAAAAACTAGTATTATAACAAACCATAGTAAAACCTTGAATATTTTCACACTATCTGTCGTAAGGAGTGCCCTAATTGATAGCGATTTATAACCTTGGTGCAGACAAAGAAATTTATTGTAATACTATGAAATGTTGCAAGAGTATACCTAATTAAGCGATGTTGAGGTCACAGGTTTGAAATTTTTGAGGGTAGTCTAAGTAAGAAGCATTAAGAGAGGATTTAAAAAAGAGGAGGAGGAAAAAAGGGGATTTTCCATTTTATGAATGAAAGTCCACGCAATCAAAACTTGCGGTAGACGACTAGTATTCGTGTATAATGAAGTTGTAGAGAAAATAGAGTTTAAAATTTTGAAGTATGTCGTTAGAGTCTTTGGGCGGTTTTAAAAAGGTGTAGGGTTGATTTCCAACTCCCGCTACATTCGAATTTATATAATTGCTAAAAAAGTATTTTTATTTTCTTAATCTAGAATATTACCTTAATAATGTTAAAAATATTACTTTATTGGCCTTAAAATACTACAGTAGTAACTTTAATTCACTCATTGTTAAATACATCCGGTTTAATATTGTATAATCTATTTAAAATGCGTCGTACGTACTAATTCATAGTTTATACGATCTGTGCAAACAAGCTTCACACATGATATGAATATATTTAATTTTTTATTCTTAGCTTCACGCTGTAT